>QODF01000203.1:401169-432050 GCA_024372805.1 Oostethus manadensis
TATATACATTTGTGTACATGTATGTGTGTGTGTATATATATTTGTATACATATATATGTGTATATATATAATGTGTGGATATATATATTTATACACATACATATACGTGTATGCATATATATATATATACATGTATATGTATATTATATAATATATATAATATATATATACATGTATATATGTATATATATATTGGTTCAAAAGGAGTGGGAAGAAGACAAGCATATTACAAGAAGAAAATTTACTAAAATATTTGTCTTCAAATTTGAAATAATCTGAAAAAGAAACCAAAAAACCAACAGCCAAAACGGGGGAAAAAAAGTTGATACTAATAATATTCAAAATACGATAGCCCTTGCAGTCTTTGATTTTTCAGGAAGCGTCCCAGTGTGGAAAGAAATCAGACACCTCTTGGTTAGAGTGGGATCTTGTGGGACGGATTAATGGGGCTAACCAAGGTTACACTGTCATTTATTCCTAGGTAATGCTATTAAAGGACCTTAAAACAACAATGCTAGTGCACAGTTTTCATAACCCACTAACTAAACCTCCGCCTGGGCCAAACAATTCGAATTTGGATCGCCACCAAATGTGTTCGTTATTCTCGGAGACATTTCTGCATCAAAAGCTTTATGGTTTCTTCCGTAGAAGGCCTCACCCTTCCACAAAGGTTGGTGGAAATTGCTGAAGTCATTTTTGCATTACCTTCATCCTGCTCGTGCTGTGAATGAGTTGCCGTCGAGTTGCCAGGATTCCTTCGTCTTTATTAGCGCGCCAGCACATGTTCGATACATCCTGACCGCACCGTCTATTCATTGCGTGTGCGGTCTGCACCAAACCTTTGCACGTGAGCCAAGATCTTTTTTTGTTGTTGTATTTCCATTGTTTCATAGCTGCCTTTTATGGTTATCGCTTGCTATTGTTTGTTTTTTTTCCTCACTCCTACCCCCTTTTCAGAAACCGAGAGCCATAAACCGACAACAGGAAGTTCATTGCCAACTGTTTTCCTCCAAGAGAGTGCATCTCCAAATGCAACGTCGGGGGTGAGGTGACTGGTCGTGACTACTGCTTGATTATCTTCTAGCTAAAATGCCATGCTGGCCGTTCCCCTGAGATACACTGAAATGATCTGAAGGGCAAAGTAGGATAATGAAGACCAGAGCATGAATGGACCAGACTGATGTTAAAAAGAGAGGAAAAACTTCAAACAGCAACTCCATGGACTTTGATGTCTGTTTCTTTCATTCGGAGCGGTGTAAGCCTTTTTATGGGTCCTTCACTGGGATGCTTCTCTTGTCTTCCCGCCACCTTTTTTCCATCGATTTTCTTCAGGTCAAGCCGGGAAGTGTTTCGATGCACCTTGCATTTCGTGCGCGAGCAAATTTGAGCACACGTATCTCTGCTGGCTTAGGAGAGTAACGTTTGGTAGCTTCCAAACTGCTGTTCGAATGTGAGGCGAACTTCTGGTGTCAGGTTTGGGCCTGCATAAAGTGAACGAACAGTATACAGACCAAGTTCCATCCAGTGCTTAAGTCCCTTTTGTTGGTCAAATCGGATCTTTTGTCTATTATCCGCACGTCTTCCCAGAGGTGTGGACTCCAGTCAGACTCGGGTCACAATTTCGATGACCTTGGACTTGAGTTGACAACAACACCAAAGATGTGCAAGTTTGATGACTTGAAAGTATTCGGAATATTCCGTCAGTGGGTTTGAGTAAAACGTGACCCATGCAAGGTGGGTGGTGGTCAATGGTCACTGATGTGACTATTATGTTATTTCCGGCAAGACACCAAATTGCCCCAGAGAACCTGCCTCTTTGAATGATTCTATGAATGTCCAACCAGGTTAGAAAACAGACAACGTGGGCGTTGTTTACGTTCCGGTGGAGAGTGGCAGTTAACACCGTAACGTGTCAACATGCTACAGAGGAAAACTTCAATGGCGTTTGCAAATGATTTTATATGGTAAAGGCTAAAAGTGCCGATGACTTGTAAGGACTCGAATGTCCCTTTGGACTTGGCTTGACCTGTCTTGTCTTGAATTGAGACATGACTTGGACTTGCCTGTCTTTCCTTGAGACTTAACTTGAGACTGGGGCTTGAAGACATGAGACTTTTTCCAAAATGACTCATAGAAGTAATTCCAGTTTGTCTAGATGAGTCTTGAAAAGCAGACGAGAACGTAGTGTGTCGCGTGGGCATGTCTGCCTGTGTTACCTTGTTTTCACCCAGGGATCCGTTCCCGTCTGGATGCACTATTGACTAATCCAACACAGTGTGAAGGGCACTTCCCACGTCTTGGGACCTGCAATACACTGACTCTGTCCCACCTCTGCATCTTCCTGATGTGGAGAGGGCGGGGTACAACCTGGACTGGTCGCCAGCCAATCGCAGGGCACATACAGACAAACAACCGTTCATGCCGATGGACAATTTAGAGTCGCCAATTAACCTAGCATGCATGTTTTTGGAACGTGAAGGGAAACCGGAGAACCCGGAGAACCCACACATGCAAACTCTACACGGAGACGCCCAACGGAGATTCAAACCCAGATCTTCCAGATCTCCTCTGACTGTGTGGCCAACATGCTAACCACTAGGCCACAGTGCGGCTGCTAGCATAATAGGATAACTGATTAATCATCAATTCATTGTTGATGCTGGACTGGTATCTGTGTTCTTCCTGCACAAATTCTTTCGGAATGGTGCAATTTATGTTTTAGTCTTATGTCTGACAGAACGCGGCGCCTTCTGATCCAAACCTCACAAAGGGCATGAATGGGAGGTTTGCCAACGCCCGCTCCTGTGCCTGCGGTGTTGTACAACCATGTTTTGTTCCCCAAATTCTGTGTTCTGGAACAAACCAGCAGAGTTTTACACACACACATGCACACTCTTGAGGTACGCTGCATGGGAGGCCGGGCCGTCTTGGCAGGCAGGCTCGGTCCATCTGAACCACTACGGCTTTTATGAGATGACATGAAAGCTCGGGAAAAATGCGGCGAGTGTTTGATCATGTGAGACCAAGCTGATTTACTGCCGAACCCAACACCTCAAACTTGGACCTGGCAGAACATCACCTGTGCCTGCCGGTGGAAGATGAGAGCAAATCATGGCAATGTCTTGTGGAACACCCGCCCCACCCCGTAGTCAAACCACAATACTTGATCCTTCTGGGGTGGAACTGGTGAGCTAATGCAGGGGAATTCTTGAACTTCTATCAGATATTCTCGCACAGCACGAAGATGCAAACATCTGTTGAGTCATTGGAGAGCTTCACCAATGAGTCGTCAGATGCTAACCGAGGTTCTGCTGCATGGTCGGTACATGTGGCTCCAGGCATAAAGCCCATCGTCCTGTTTCACGAGTCGCCTGTCAAATTCTGTGTGCATGTCCAGATACTTTAAACACCAAGGCTGGTCTTATTAAGCAAAAACTGTTTTCCGACGGTTGGAGCCTATCATCATTGAACTGACGCCGCTGCGACCATCCAAGGCAGTCTTAAAAAATATTATTGTTTGTGGGTTTTTTTGTTTGTTTGTATGGGAGCTCGTTCCCACCACTGAAAGAAAAAACAAATTCAAATGCTAAGTCAATTATGAGATACAAACTGGGCAGTGCCGCCTTCTTCATTGGAGCCTCCGTCACATAGCACTTTTTATCCCATAATTATTACATTTTAGCTCCTACTTTTGACTTTTTATCTCATAATTATGACTTTCTTATCACATTATTTTCACTTTATGTCATAATTTTGAACTATCTCTTAACTTGGTTTTTTTTAAATCTCATTATGACTTACAATTTACAAACTGGGCAGCGCCGCCTTCTTCAGTGGAGCCTTTGTTACATGGCACTGAGCACATGTGCAGTTTATATATCATAATTTCAACTTTTTATCCCATGATTATTACATTTTAGCTCCTACTTATGACTTTTTATCTCATAATTATGACTTTCTTATCACATTATTTTCACTTCATGTCATAATTTTGAATTATGTCTTAATTTGCCTTTTTTATCTCATTATGACTTACAGTTTACAAACTGGGCAGCGCCGCCTTCTTCAGTGGAGCCTTTGTTACATGGCAGTCGGCACATGTGCAGTTTATATAACATAATTTCAACATTTTATCCCATAATTATGACTTTTGACATTATTTCCTAATAATGACTATCTCATAATTTCACATTGTTATCCCATAATTATTACATTTTAGCTCATAGTTATGACTTTTTATCTCATAATTTTGACTTTTTATCTCATAATTATGACTTTATCACAGTATTTTGACTATATTTTATAATTTTTAATTATCTCTTAATTTTGACTTTTTGTCTCATTATGACTTACAATTTACAAATTGGGCAGCACCGCCTTTTTCATTGGAACCTTCATTACTTGGCAATCGGCATATGCGCAGTTTATAGCTCATAATTTAAACTTCTTATAACATAGTTATTACTTTTAGCTCGTAGTTATGACTTTTTGTCTCATAATTTTGACTTTTTATCACATTTAATGACTTTCTTATTACAATATTTTTACTTTATGTCATAATTTCGAATTTTTCTCATAATTATGACTTACAATTCGGACGTTGTTGTTTTTTCAGTGCCATAAATGGGCTTCTATATGTTTGAGATCATTAAAAAAATATATATATATATATATGGACTGAATGTCATCGCTTGATGGCAAAGGCAAAAAAGTCATTTTTTCTTTGAACGGGGGGGAGATGGTTGAGCTGCATAAGCTGCATAAGCAAGGCCTCTCGCGCTGCGCCATTGCTGCTGAGGTTGGACGCAGCAAGACAGTCATTTGAAAAGTAGATCCTGAGGATTATGGAACAAAAAGTGGTAGACCCAAAACAATTTCACCAGCCCTGAGCTGAAGGATCCCATTGGCTGTCCGTTAAGACACGAGATCATCATCCTCGGCCCAAATGAAGGTTGTTACTGTTGCTGACTGCGGTCCAATAACTATCAGACGCCGTATGCGAGAGAAGGGATTTTAAAACATCTTTAAAGGCCGCGTTTCCTTCCATGCCACAAAATTGCTCGCTTGGAATTTGCAGAAAAGCCCCAAAATGGGGCGTTGAAAGGTGGAAGAAAGTTTTAGTCACCCTTGATGGTTCTGATGGCTTCCAACGTTACTGGCATGACAAGAGGATTTCCACAGGGCACAGTGGAGGGGGCGCCATCATGATCCTTCAGTGGAACATTGGAGCTTCGGGTTGTGCAGGGGCGTCAGACAGCAGCTGGCTATGTGTAGATGTTGCAGGGCAACTGACGTGTGTGTGGTAACGACTGGCATTGTTAACTTCACAATGATCGCCCAACAAAGGACTACTTCCAGACAAATAAGGTGTTTTGGACCATCCTGTGTGTTCCCCTTATTTAAACCCAATGGAGAACATTTGGGGATGGTTGGCAAGGGAATTTTACAACAATGAGTTGACAATCTTCACCATCTGGGGGAACATTTCCACCAGCATTGGAGACATTGGCATTAAGATGCCCAAACCAATTTTTTCGGGTGATTACCAAGAATGGCTGATTGAATAATTGTATTTCTATTTTAGGGGCGTCTATTAGCTGTTGCTCCTGAAGAGCCTACAGTGCATCATTTTTCAACTGGTCAGAACATTTTGATCAGGAGTATGTTTTGACCAGATGAGTGTCTCTTGGTACTCTTGGTATATTGTTTTGTTTTTTTGACTACATCACTCAGGTTGACCAAATAACAGTCTTGTGGACCACAACCTTGGTCCTAACTGGTTCCAAGCACATTAACTGTGCTGATTTATTTCTTCATGGTCAGTAGAAATGTTAGGAAAAGCGGATGCAAAGAGAACAAGAAAGAATGCCGCAGTAGACCATTTGGTGTCTTAATACTTTACAAGACGCTGGACAAAAGAAAAAATGTACTAGGGGATATATTTGCTTCAAAGGTCTTACTGTAAGTGTAATTTTGAGTTGGGCTGGGCCCAACCCCATTCTGTAATTAAGTCCTTCACTTTGGCTCGGTCTGGAATTAAAAGGACGATTACCACTTTTCAATAGGGATCCTTTTATATGTCTTTGTTTGTCTGTGGTAAAGCATGAAAACGTCTTAACGCAGTCGGGAAAGTGGACGAGGAAGACTCGGTTTTGTTTTATATTGTGTGCCAGCCTTTGTGATCATTCTGTTTTCTGTCCATAAACGCTACCCTTACAAGCAGATGATCCCAAGAGCTCTGTCTTTTGAGGTATAAACAATGGCAGCCCAAAGGCTTTCATTTGATTCCCTCACAATGGTAGTCGAACGTGACAGCTGTCCTGTCCAAAACGGCAACCCGGGTGGGTGCCTTGTCTTTAATTCAGTTGTATTCAGGAGCTGTGACTGTCTGGCAACTTTTTCTCCAAGTCTTCAAAAGCTTCTTCTGTTGCACCCTCGGTGTGTTACCCTTTGCTCCGGAGGAGACCTGACCGATTTCCTTTTCAAAGTATCGTACAAAGTGAAAATCTGACGACAGTAGTTGAGACTAGTGGACTGTAAAGAATTATCTGTGGCTCTGTGGTTTCTTCCTCAAAGTACAGCTCCGGGGCAGCTCTCAAGAGTTCAATAACAACCCCAGTTTGGCTTCCAAGACTACTCTTGACATGACAATAATAGGCTGGCGTCAGACATGGCTGTTTCAACTAAAATCCCATAATAATGACCCAAAAGGACACAATCTGCTGATTTGGCTGGATGTTTGGAATGGGCTCAGGCCAATTAATTAAAGTATCGTTGCATTCTTACCGGCTTTTATGTGAGTCAGACGCCGTGTCTACCCCAAGAAGGATGGCATGCAGTGTTCTTCAAAGGCTGCTAAGATGTATAATTAATAACAGAATTTGACGATTTGAAATTACAGAAGAGGACATCGGATCTCTTTTGAATGGCATCAAACCTTGATGGATGGTTCTTTAATTAGACCGGATTGGGGAAATTGGGTGGGGTCCGCTACCTACCACAAGAGCACCTCCACCCAACACCCCAGACTGAGGATAAAAGAAGAAGTCGGTCTTGATGTGCTAACTGTTCCCTCTCATCTGACCCCAAAACATCCGCTAAAGTCATCAGTCAACAGCGGCTTTAGCCTCTTGGAAAATGTCGCTACAATCTGACAACCATATTGGGTGGCCCGCATCAAAAAAAAGCAATAAACAATCCTCGCTTGCAAGCCACGGAAGACTGATGAGTTTGTCAAGACAAGCCCTCTACCAGCATCTCCCAAGCCCCTCATGGCCTGCATGAAAGGCAGCGCAATTCATGGCAAGCCCTGCTGGCTTTGTTTACGTTGCGCCCAGCGACATCAGTCAGAGGTCTGTCAGCAAGGCAAGCGCTAAATATAACATCACTTGTGAGGGAGCTGATTGTCTGAAGCAGCTTTTTTTTTTTCCACAGCCAGCAACCCCAAAGTATGACATACGGAGCATCGTCGTGAAACACGAGCACTCACGTCTTTCCCTTTGCCGTGTGTGAAAGACAGTTAGCCTGAGGGCGCTAACAGTGCACGGCATGGGACACGCCTATTTGGACTGCTGCTACATGGTCCTCACGTCGGGGTCACCAAATGTGGAGCCGTGGGTAAGTGGCATAAACCGCTTGCTCTCCACCGAGCAACAGCTGCCAACAAAACGGAAGTAGTGCTCCCCGACGCAAATAAAAACTCGGCAAATACACAAGAACATTTTTGCATGAGTATTTCTTTTGTCGTGACCTCTTCAAGCCGCTGATGAATTAAGGATTACCGTTTTATGTTATGTATTTGCATGATGAGAATCTTTAAGTCTTTAACACCAGAGAGTGCGCGGGAATTGGAGATTTAGCGTCAGGGAAGTGTTGTGCTGGAATTTAGTTTTTCGGGGTGGGGGGGGCACAATTCCTCAGGGATGTTCCACCCCCCACCCCTTCCCCCTGCATCAGCGCTGTCCCTTTTATGCATACCGTGGCTCCCACTTCCATGTGACCTCATCTGTGTTTGATTTTTGCCTACTTCAAATCGGCCACGGGGTTAACATTGCGTGCTTTGATCAGCCCTGCCAGGAATTGGCCTTGTTTGTCTTGTTTATCTGATGATGGACCCTTAATGGGGGGAAGGGGGCGGGGGGCACAATCCGCAGGGGCATGCCTTGATGTGGCCCTTGATAGCTGCAGGACACTGTGACTAGAGGTCCAGGACTCTGTAATAGTCGGACGTCAAGGATAGACGATTGCAGATGTGGCTGGAGGTCTGGGACTAACCTGACCCCGATCGGCATTCCAAAGAAAGCATACTCAAATACACGGCCTGGTGTGTTGTTTGTTTGGAATGCCACCACACAGTACCCGGTTTGAGAGGGGACAGACAGAGACGGAGACCTATGGCAGTTGGATAGTCCAAGAAAATAATAACCGGGAGGAGGAAAGCCAGCAACAAGACTGGTCAGGAAAATGCCAACTGGAGGTAACCTCGCAGTGAAGGAAAAGCGCGAGAAGGTTGGCGTCTTCCATGAGAGCTTCCAAAGGCGACTGGCTGCTGATCCACGTGTGCCTCGATGCTCCACCCCAAATCACCTGAACAGGAAAACAGCAAACCGGAATCAACGGAACATGGAGAACAAAAAGCAGTAATGGAAGACAAACGTCGCATCCTAGAGTTTGGTTTATTTTGGTTTCAGAGGGGACAGACGAGTTGGAGGGAAAAAAATGGTTGACTTTTAGGAATCAGCACTGACATGAATACAAGAAAGATATAAGTCCGGGGTGTCCAATGTGCCAGTTGCGGGCCCACAGCTATTTTTTATTAGCCCAAAGCACTTAAAAATATTTATAATTTAACAAGAAAACTGAAAGAAAATCAATAACAACGGCAAAAAGGGAAAGAAATGGAAAATGGAAAGCAATTTTACATGGTCAAAATATTAAGAGAAAAAAATATATATAACAAGAAAACGTAATTTTCGGAGAATGATATCATATTATGAAGAAAAATCAGATAAATAATTCCATTTTAGAAGGAAGAAAAAATGCAGAAAAGATGTCAAATGTTGTGAGAATGAAGTCCAGATACTAAGAGAATAAGCTCATAATTCCAAGAAGAAAATTTTCAAGAAAAGAGTTGAAATAGCCCAGCAGAAAAGGAAAAAAGGTGTCATTTATGACAATAAAGTCCAAATATTAAGAGAAACAAGAACTATTATAACGAGCAACAAGTTACCAGAATAAACTTGTAATATTATGAGGGAAATTAATAATTCAATTATTTTGTTAATAGAGTATATATTACTTTCTGTATTATAAAATAACAAAATGAAGTTGTAATTTGTGGAAAATAAGGTTGGGGGGGTAAAAACCAAAAAAAGAAGAGGAAAAAAGAGCAAAGTTGATACTAATAATAGGCCGTTTTCTTTGTCCTTGCAATATAGCCAACTCGTTAGCGCATCTGGAAAAATTCCAATTGCAATTTGCAATTTTCAGTAAGTAAAAGCTTGAAACTTTCCATCAAGTGCAGGAAATGACACGCAATCATCGAACTCCTGGAAACGAGGACTCCATGACTGGCCTGGCCCGACCTCAGCCCCCTCCGAAATGAAAGCTTTCCTCTGCCGCGCCACAGCTGGACTCCAGGGAGCCTGCAGCGAGGGTTCTGTTCGTTTGCGCAACAACGAAATCGAGGCCTCGCCTCTTGCACCTTCTCGCTGGCTTTCACCGGGCCGCCGTCTGTCTCTTTGAGCCTCGTCGTTATCCAAATCCTTTCGCCGACCCTTGTTGACCTTGTGATTTTTGGTGTTTGATGTGGTCCTGGCGAGGAGCTGAGATCAAATTAGGTTGAAGGTTTGTTGTTTAAAGGCGAAACAAACATTCCATCCCTTCGCCCGCGAGGCGTCTCTACCAGGACGGCCCCCCGCACCCCCCTCGGCGCTGGCGGGCACACCGCTCCACTCCAGAGCGAGAATGTGCGCCGTGGGCTAGCATGCTAATCATTTAGTGGGTTATGTTTGTGGTCGGAATCATGAGATGCCTGCACGTAAAAGCCGAGCGCAAAGTAAACAAGCTCGCACATGTGGCCGCGGCATTGGGAGGGAAACATCCTGTTTTATTCAGCGTTTCCTGCTGATGCGCGTCAGGTTGCGTAAGCGCGCTGACTTATTGCATCGCAGGGGTGCCGGCAGGCGATAAAGCATATTATTCATTTTGAAATCATTTTTGGAAATGTCTGTTTTTGGAATATTATGACTTTATTCCCATAATATTTTGCCTTTATTCCTTTATGCAACCAAAACTATGAATATTTTTCCTTGTAGTATTCCAAGTTGATTCTCGTAAAATTGCAACTTTATTCTCTTAATATTTTGACTTTATTCTCATAGAATTACATCTTTTTCTATTAAAGTATTATTATGTCAAATTAAACAATTTTTATGACTTCATTTGTGACTTTATTTTCATAATTTTATCACTTTTTCCACAACCCAATTTTTCAAAAACGTGTTTTGTTTGTTTCTCATAATGTTACAACTTTAAAGAAATTATTTTCTTCGCTATTAAAATAACATAATTTTTCCTCATAATACGATGAGTTTATTCCTGTAAAATTGCAGCTTTTTTTCTCATTAATATTTTGACTTTTTTAAATATTTTTGACAGCCGTTTTCCATTTTTGCAGTTTTTAAAAATGCCCCGCTTTTTCTACTTATTTCTTGCACATTTTTTCTCGCAAATATGACTTGACTCTCGGAAAATTATAGCTTTTTCTGCAAACAAATTTTCCAAAGATTACAAGTTTTTACAAAGCTTTTAAAAAAAACATCATTTTTGTTTAATACTACAATTTTATGCTAATGAAATGACGTTATTTTTCTTCATAATATTACTACGTTATTCCCGTAAAAGGATGACTTTTTCTTGATAAAAAACAGTTTTTTTTGTTAATATTCTGTTACTACAACCTAATGGTTTCTGGCGCTTTGTGGAGGTTTTATAGGGGAATAAATGCGTCCCGTTACTTTTTAGCTGTTTTTATGGCTTTACAGCACACGGAAAAGAAAGAACATGTGGGGCAAAATCATTGTACAGGTGACTATAGGGGTGTTATTTCATGTCTACAGGGCTCTAATAATGTTGAAAAACCGTATTTAGAAAATCTTGATGTGGTTTTCTTTTCTCTTAACTACGAAAATATCCCATTTATTAACTTTTGAGTCCTGTATTGTGGAAATTCATGTGTTTATTATTTAGCGGGACCCAATTAATAGTAGGTATTCAACTGATAGGAATGGAATATTATACACTCTTTAGGGGGAGGGTTTTTCAGAAGGCCGGATTAGCTGCCTCTTTTAGCTGTTTTTGTAGCTTCAGAATGCACGGAAATGAAGTGTTCATGGTGGATGTTGACCAAAATTCCAAAAAAGGCCGACTTTTGTCCACTCATGGATCATGACCCGATCCATAAGTGGAACGGGAATAGCTTCGACTTATTCCTGCTCATTTCTTGGTCCGGAAACGTACCCGTCGGACTGGTTGTACGCTGAAAGCGAGACCCGCCTCCTTCCGTTTGTCTGGATTGAGTCAGAACAGCGGCACCTCCATGTTGTTTCGGAACGCCACCGCGTCTTGATGTGGCGTTCCCTAATCACACGACACGCCAAGTCTCTTGCGACTTTTGGACGCTTTGTCCCCCCCACCCCGTTTGTGGAGTTCCTGTGTAACAAAGCGGTAGAAAGACAAGAGGACTGCGGCCTTGACCTTTTTTTTTTCCCACTGATGTGATTTCTGCGCGACTCGCCAGTCCCGCAATCATGGCTAGCGAGGGATTAGCGAACCTTTAATCCCGAACGGGATACTTTTCCCTTTGTAGTCGCTGACATCTCTTTTCAAGCTTTGTGTGTGACGGGACGCGCACGGAGAGGAAACCTAGCATTATGACGGAGATGCTGCGCGCGTTGACTTGTCATTACGAGTGTAGCTGCGATTCCTGCATGCTTGGCGGCGCTGCCAGGCTCTGCAGACCCCACCCGCCCTGGAAGTCTTGCCTAGCGGGGGGCGATCGGGCGGAGGACGGAGCCGGAATAAGCGGAGTTGTTAACATACCGGGCCTTGTCGAAGCTTCAAGGGCGTCCCGAGGGATGAAAGTAAAGAAGCCAGTCCAAACGCGTGACTTTGTCTTGCGCGACAATCCATCAAGCGTTCAATTCAGCCGTCGGCGTGTGAGGAAGTGGCCGCAATGGAAGGCATTCACTGCGCCCTAATGGGCTTTGATGACGGGCCCACAAAGGGAGCATCAGAATGGGCTCTTAGAAAGTCCAATGTGGCTTTTTGTCACTTGTTTATTGTTGTCCTGAAAACCCCCCAGAGACCCAACCCGCACCTTTGTGTATTCAGTAAATGATGATGAACGGCGTACAAACGAGGGGTGCGAGCTCTTTTCTGTATTCCTTCCTGTACATAGTAGCGGCAGGGGTGCCCCCCTCCCCACCGCTTGGCTTTATTTCCCAGTTTACTTTGCTTTCTGCATTTACACCCGGCCCGGCCTTTGATGTTGTTGCCCGGGTGCCGCCGCACAAAAGGGCTCCCATCCACTGGACGCTAGGTGGGGGGGCAGGTTAGGAGGGGGCGACCGCAGGAGAAAGGGATGGATAAAGAATCAAAGTAAGTGCAGCGGAGTTGGGAGGCGGAGGACTCGGCGTGAAACCGTGAACCGTCAACCCCAGCTAGGAGCTTGCGGGTGTCGTGACTTGTTTTTAGCTGCTTTTGTGCTCCGGGCCGTAGGTCCGAGGCCGGATTCACGCTCCAGGGGTCATGTGACACAATCATGGTTCATTGCAGCGGAAAGTGGATAAAAATGTAGAATGCAGTTTTAATGACATACGTGGCGCCCCCTGTGGGTGGGAATCCAAATCTCAAAAGTAAATTTCCGCAGTTTCTTTTATGGTTTTTTTTTTCTTTCCATGCCGCTTATCCTCATTGGGGCCGCGGGTATGCTGGAGCCTATCCCAGCCGGCTTTCCTTAATTATAAATGGAATATTTTCATAGTCAAAGCATAGACAACCTTCCAAGTACAACTTTGAACATTACTAGAGCCCGCTAGACAGGAAGTAACACCCCTATAGTCACCTTTACACTCTTAAATATGAGGTTTAAACCATAAATAAGACTGCTGCTGTGGGTTGGTGTAAATGTGGCTCTAAATGGAGCAAAAACCACAAGGTCTATGTCTTTGTGCGTTGCGCTTGGGTCTGGAACCAGTTAACCACAATAAACGAGGGGTGGCTGTATTTGTACTTTACTTTGTTTAGCCATTTTTATGCTTGAAAATGCTCATCTTAGTCTAAAAATACCAAAGCTTGTTTGAATACACTATTTTTTCTACCGATAGGAATGGAATTATTTTCCACGCCGTGTTAGCCAAAGTACGACGATGAGCTTACCCACCACATTCAGAAGACCTTTCACCTGGAAAAGATGCACCCTGTTTTTTTTTTGCACGCACACACACATATAGTTTCTAGATATGCCACTTTTGTTCATCTCTGTCTGAGGAGCCTTTTTTTTTGTTGCCCAATGTGAGACTAATCAGGGCCAGTTTGAACCAGTACGCCAAACAACTAAAAACGAGACGTTTACACCCGTCATACCACCACTCTGACAGAAGTTCTAAAAGTATAAAGAGTTTAAAATAGTTCCTTTGCCAAACCTTTGTTGGCGTGTCAGCGTGGCTTTCTCTCCAGTGCTGGCATTGCAATTGCCCGTTTGAGTGAAATTATAAACCGTCCTGGACTCAAATCTGGGGAGACCTTCACCCTCTGGAAGGGCCGGTTCCAACACAACCACGAATAATTGAATAAACCCCGGTCAGGTTGTCTTCCCGTTGCCTGTTAAACCCCTGCAGGACCACTGCGGTCTGCCGGAGGGGTCTGCCGGAGGGGTCTTTGGAGTCGCCGAAACAGCGGCCCCTCATCAGCCAGTCCGACCTCCATTGTTTGGCCGGCTTTGTGCTAAATGCCAATTAAAGGCATCGCCGAGGCGCACGTATTCACGGCTCTGAGGAGGATTTGCCGCGCACCGTTCCTTTGGCCCGAATAAAAACAAACATCACGTGGGGGGGGCTGTTTTATTCTCTGCCCGTTTGCAAGTCATTGTTTTCCTCTTATTTTATGTTTCTATTCTTTCTATGCTTCTTGTTCCACTCATAATAATATGTCATCGTTTTCACATTTCAACTTGCATTCAGCTTTCACTGTGTAGATTTGCCTTTTTCCGCAAATGTGAGGAAAAAGAGGTCGACGTGCAGAAAGGAGGCTAAATATTGAAAATATTTCCGCTAAAAAAAGTAGCAGTGAAATTTGACATCGTGCAACTTTTTATTTATGTATGCACATACAGGATGTGTGTATATGTACAGTATATCCATCGCATCCAAAGGTCCAGACGTGAAATAAAAGCCCCTTTCCAAAAGAGGCCAAGGCTCTCACGCTGAACTCTCCTGGAAAAACAAGAAATTCCGCATCGGTACAATCCTTCAAAGGAACTAGCCTTTCTGCTCTGAAGCCATTCCATCTTCTCCACCTGTGACGTAACCAAAGGAAAGATCACACACAGACTGAGGGATGGTGAGCGACGCGGCGGGCTTGAACGAGACTTCCTCTAGAAGGATGGACTTTTATGGTTCCGCAGATGAACTGCTGGCAAAACAGTCGGACTCCTCGCCGTCTTTTTCTTCTCCCTTTGGCCCACTCGTGCAAAAGGAGGACCGCTTGGATCGTTAGACTTCTGGGAGTTGGTCGACAGGAGGCTGCAGTGCGTCTGCGGGGATTTTTGTCCTTGAAGAACATTTTTCAATCCCAACCTCAAAAGCCCGTTCATGCTACGGTGTGAAGCGGGCCCGAGCGCGGCGCGCCGGGCCAAGTGTGAGGTGTGCCCGTCGTCCAATCGAGGGCTTCCGCCACCCGGCCTGGGATAAGAAGTAGATGGATGGATGCATTATTTACTGAAAAAAATGAGGAAAAAAGCTTTTTTTTAATCCTATTTTTAAAATATTACTATTTACAGATATATTTGGGGAAAAACAGATTTTATGAGATGCACTTATTATTTCCATTTTTATACCCAAATCCATTTCCTTAATTTGATCGCATGATTTACTAGTAAATTGGGGAAAACAAGAAAAGCAAAAGCAATATAAGTCATTGTATTTTATTTATTTATTATTACTAATTATCAATAACACATTGTACACCCGCATACCTGATACATCAGGAAAAATGGTTTATCTTCAGACTTATGCATACATGTTAAGCCAAAAATATCTGCATTTCCCTCCATTTTTTACTAACTAATTCAAGAAAATAATGGAAAATAATTTCATTTCAGATTTTTTTTAATCACAACAAATAACATTTTTCGTCGTTATTTACGGACAAATCAAGTAAAAAACGACAAAAGTGTTAATTTCAGATTTATTTGTATGCACAATAAATAAAAATGTTGGTCGTTATTTATGAACAGAAGAAGAAAAAAAAAGAGAAAAATATTTAATTTCAGATTTATTTTTATGCACACAGGTTAAGACAAAAAAGTAAAATTTCCCCATGATTTACTATCAAATTCAGAAAAATAGTGACAAAAATATTGATTTCATTTCAGATTTATTTTTATTCCCAAAAGGAAGATTGCACATTTTTTCCGATTTTGGACGGATCTCATGACTGCGGTCGTGACAGAAACAAGACAAAACAGCCGTCAGACGTCCTTTTGTTATTGCGCTGCGTTTGAAGTCTGGAGGTTGAAGGGGGAAAAAGGGAGGGAGACAAGCTCGACAAACTGTCAGAAAAACTCCGCCGGCCCGGACACGCAAAAGCGGCGACCCGGCCCGAGTCATTCCTGCAAATCAGGGCAGTTTGTCCCCTGAAAGCAGCCGTGTTCAGTCAGACCAGAGTGAGATAAAGCCCTTCCCGGGCTGCCTGGGAATACCGTCTAATCCCTCTCGCCGCAATGCGTGCGCCTTGCTGTGCACACAGCTTCCTTCATGTGTGCAGTGGCCAGTCCCGGTTGAGGGTGGCTTCAGGATGGCTGTAATTCACTAGGCCATTTATTTGCATGTCAACACAGTCCTCGCAAGTTCTTGTATTCTACGCCAGGGGTGTCCGAAGTGCGGTCCGGGGGGCCATTTGCGTCCCGCAGCGGCACATTCTACAAACATACAGTCATTTATCAAGACAACTAATAAAAACATCCAAAAAACAGTGAAAATGCGAAATCATCCGTAGGTTTACAAGAATAAGGCCATTAAGGGGAAAAAGTAGTAAGCTAACAAGTGTCATTTTAACAGCATTTAGCAGCTATATGAAGGAAAAAATACATTATTTGTAATGCCATAATATCATTAGAAAGTTGCAGAAAAAGTGATAATGTTAGCAGAATAAGGTCAAATACTATGGGAATAAAGTCATAATTAAATAATTACGTGGGGGAAAATTTACAAGAAGAAAAAAAACAAACAAACATTAGAAAAAAGGACAAAACTGCTCTAATTTTGCAAGAAGAAAGTCGTATTCTAATGAGAAAAACTGTTGCAATATATGTATAGCACTTTTCAAGACAAAATTGGGAAAAAAAATAAATGTAAAAAGCTGTAATTTTACAAAAACCAAGTTAAAAAGTCAAAATTTAAAAAAACTTAAAAAAAAATGAACCTACCGTATTTTATAATACGAGGAAAAATGTCATCTTAGTAGCATAGACTTGACATTTTTTTATTTTTTCCAAAGTTTTTATATTATGACAACACAGTAAAATTAGGTTGGTGGAAAAGTTATAATATTATGGGAATAAAGTCATAATACTAAGATAGTATATGCCCTTACATCCTTCCATTTTTCACTGTGTGGTCCTCGCTGAAAACTGTTTGGATTATGAGAAACAGACAAAATAAAATAGTTTTACATAATTTATGTCTAATTTGTCTTCTTTTCTGTAATTACATCTACTATATGGGGTAATAGATATGTAAACGTGACTATAGGGGTGTTATTTCCTGTCGTGAGGGCTCTAGTAATGTTAAAACCCGTATTTACAAAGTCTTAAACAATCTGTTATGTAATTTATGTCTAATATGTCCGATTTTCTGTAATTACATCTACTATATGGGGTAATAGATATGTAAAGGTGACTATAGGGATGTTATTTCCTGTAGTGAGGGCTCTAGTAATGTTAAAACCCGTATTTACAAAGTCTTAAACAATCTGTTATGTAATTTATGTCTGATTTTTTGTAATTACATCTACTATATGGGGTAATAGATATGTTAAGGTGACTATAGGGGTGTTATTTCCTGTAGTGAGGGCTCTAGTAATGTTAAAACCCGTATTTACAAAGTCTTAAACAATCTGTTATGTAATTTATGTCTAATATGTCTGATTTTCTGTAATTACATCTACTATATGGGGTAATAGATATGTTAATGTGACTATAGGGGTGTTATTTCCTGTAGTGAGGGTTGTAGTAATGTTATAACCTGTATTTACAAAGTCTTAAACAATCTGTTATGTAATTTATGTCTGATTTTTTGTAATTACATCTACTATATGGGGTAATAGATATGTTAATGTGACTATAGGGGTGTTATTTCCTGTAGTGAGGGTTCTAGTAATGTAATAACCTGTATTTAGAATCTCGTGAAGAGGTTTTCTATCCTCCAACTGTGGAAAAAAAATCAGTTTATTAATATTGAATCGTACTTTGCGGCTAATTCTCCTATCGCGGTCCGGAACCAACCAGCAGCGATAAACAAGGGACATTTGGACACTAAAGTAGTAGACAAGCCTCGCAAAGCGGAAGATGCTGGACGTTATGCGCATGCGTCCTTTCTTCATCTATAGTTTTAGTGTCACATGATTCTGTCTGCGTGTCGGCTTCATCGCCGCTTTGGTTCTGCCTTTGGTATTTTGGACGCAAACGTTTTTTTAAGTTCCTGTGTGGAGAAGGCCTGACTCCCTCAGACATCCTCTTAGCAGAAGCCCTGCTTTGTTTCCAGACAGGCAGATAAATCACCCCCCCCCCCCTCCCCTCCTTCTTGCTTGCCTTTGGGTGGCACGCCATGCGGCGGTGACCCAAAGGGTGTCACCTTACCTCCAGGAATCCTTTGTCTGGGCCCGGATGGCACATTTGGAGAAACAGGTGCTCCTTCAAAGTGTGGACCGGAGGGGAAACATCGCCACAACTGTCGAGCCGACGACGCGACCCGGCTGTGAAAACTTTGTGTTTCAAGCTGGCGAGGGCTTGGTGGTGTCCTCATTTGTCACGTGACTCTGTCAGGGGTCTCGTACTCAACTTCACCGGAGTCACGTGTAAATGACTTCTTAATGAGAGTGAAGGGATCTTTGTTCCATATTTCATCACCACCACCACCACCCACAGCCAACATACGGCTGCGGAAAGCCGTTTAGATAACACGTATAATGCGTAGAGACATTATGTAAACAAGACATCACTTAGTCTGTTCGTCTTGTCTTTCTTTTTTTTAGCATTCTTTTGCAAAATGCGTACTTTCAAGCCAAATGCTGCGTTCCTTCATTGCAAAGAACGGAACTCCGGGTGGGCGTCCGTCTGTCTGACATCGACTCGCTTTGTCTTTTGGAAAAGAGCGGCGATGTAAACTCACACTGCACGCAATAAAGGCCGGCCCGGCGTGTGACCAGCAGCCAAACGGCAGCTAACGCCGCCAAAACCGGCTTCGGACTTTTTGCATGAGCAAGGAACCCGCTGCTGGAAACCAAAAGGACCGATACCTTTGCACTTTACACACAAATAACATTTTTAGTGCAGCGTGGCCGCCATGTTTGATTTGCCACAAAGGGTGTCGTGAGAACACGTTGACTCCTTTAAACAGGGCGACTCCCCCGGCGCGCCACCTGCCGCAGGCTAAGTTGGTTTTGGGTCATTACCTGCCCCTTTGCAAATATCATCAAACATGGGCTCTTTCATCGTAGCGGGCGCGTGACCCCCAAGGTCACGGCCACTGCTGCACTATTTATTTATATCGCTTCTTATGACTGCACCTAAAAATAGAGCGCTCCGCCGACCCGCGGGCTGCTGAGGGGGCATGCTCCTTTTGACGTCACCTCCGTTTATTTATAGCCCCCAAAAGAATCATTTCTTTGAGGTTTGACGGTTATGTAAGGGGATTACTGTGGGCCACATCTTTGGCGGGGACTGGGTGGAGGTGATGCTGTCAAGGAAGGAGTCCAGAAATAACCCCGCTCCGGGACTAATTGTACATCTCTCTTGCCCCCTTCCCCCGTCCCCACCCTTTTCAGCTGCATGCCAAGGTTCCTGACCTTATCATCCACCTCACTGGTTCCGGAAGAATCCTTTCCGCCCCCCGCAGCCCGCAAAGCCCCGGCCAAGAGAGCGAGCACAGCGGCAGCCCAGCGCCTAACAGCCAAGCGCCACAAGCAGTTAGGAGTGATCCCAGCCGAGCGCCCAATTGGCTCAGACTGCCAGGTATGTTCTGATCACCCCCAGCCCGGGCCCCAAGGCTCTTTAACAAAGCTTAGCCTAAGGACCCCCAAGTCCCTTCTCCCTCAGAGGGGCCCGTTGGCCTCAAGGAAACCCACGTGTCCCGGCGGTCGGGACAGGGACGCTGCCGTTTCTCTCCCCGCTCATGCACACACCCGCCGTCTACGGCACGTTGCGTGTCCCCCTGCAGGATTCCACTCAGCTCCGTGCCCGTGGGCACTAATTCAATGCACCCCCCTGCCTGCCCCCAGCGCTAACGTGCACCCATGGGGGGGGCAAAAACACTCTATGGCTGCACGTCCAATCTCTCAAAGCTCCATCCTGCTCCCTGTTGGTTGCTGTTAGGGTGCCTTTCAGATGGCATCCTAAGGTAACGTAACTAAGAGTTCGGTAATCCTTCGCCACTTCCAATTCCCCGGCATCACTCTGTCGGGGCTTTTCAAAAGTGTCTGTTGAATGCGGCCCATTAGTAGTCAAAACATTGGCATAGTTGGGCAAATTTACATGATTTTGTCCTGAATTCAGCACTTTACAAAGTGAAATGGAAGTATAAGTTCCAAAGATGTAGTATTCTACACTGGTCACTAGGTGTCAGTAATGAGACAATATCCACTACAGGAAGTACTGTACAGAACAAGTTAAAAAAAACACACATTACATTGAGTCGTATGTGTATATCAAATGATAGGAGTGTAAAGGTGACTATAGGGGTGTTATTTCATGTCTCGAGGGCTCTACTAATGTTAAAACCTGTGTTTAGAAGGTTGGAATCAGGTTCTCGATCCTCCAACTCTTATGTGTCTAACACTGCATGTTTTGCTTTCCAACCGGGTTCTCCAGCGGGTGCTTTAATTGATGAGCTCCTTCCCGCAAATGGAAGGAGGTGCTGATTATAAAAATCACCCGCTTCAGTGACTGGAGAGAAGACCTGCAGGGTCTCACAAGTGTGACACCGAACTGTAAAAACAATCCGTTTATTGACGTGGAATCCTATATCACGGAAATTCACGTGTGGCGCTGTGGTCTGGAACCACGCAGAACAAGGCATGGCCGCATTTGTGTTTTACTTCATTCAGCCATTTTGGTGCTTAAAAATGCTTTGCTCGGGCCAAAAATGTGTAAAAATGTTATATATATGCATTTTTAAAATCATAAAATGATTAGGAATGGAACATTTGCAACTTTGCATCAGCCAAAGTACGACAACGAGCTCATTTACCACACACAAAAGCTCATTCAGAAGACCTTTCCCTTGGAAAACACATTTAATTTATAAATGAAGAATCCCACTTGGCGGGAATCCACTTAACTCGGCGTAATAACTGCGATAAGCGAGGAATCGTCACCAAAGCTGGCACATGTTGCTGGAAATGAAAAATGCCGTTGTCAGTACAAAGACCAGAAACGACATCCGCGGGACCCCCTATTTCTTGTGCTCCGAATGCCGTGTGTGCGGTTAAAAACTCCCTCGTAATCAAAACAAGCGTTTCACTCACATATCGGTTCGTATAACGCACACAAAGGCTGAACGCCTTCGGAACTGTCGCACCGTGCTGTGTTCAAGGGCACTACGTAACACTCAAAGTGGAAGCCTGATGTGCTATAAATACACTCAATAGGTCCCGTGCTGTTGATTTTTCCGTATTGTCTTTGTCTTTCCCATTTTGTCCCTGATTGGCTTTTTCCGTATTGTCTTTGTCTTTCCCATTTTGTCCCCGATTGGCTTTTTCCGTATTGTCTTTGTCTTTCCCATTTTGTCCCCGATTGGCTTTTTCTGTATTGTCTTTGTCTTTCCCATTTTGTCCCCGATTGGCTTTCTCTCATCGGTTGGCCCAAACGGACGGTAAAAAAGCTGCCAGCGTGACTAGTCAATACCCGTCACCATCACGCCACCGTGCACGTACTTTGCACAAAAACGATGGAGTCCACATCAAAGGTGCTAACAAACAGAACCATCAAATGGAAAAGACAAAATGGACAAATAATGTGACTACATTTGTTCACTTTTGTATGATTTCATTTTCATTTGGGCACCCCTGTGACTCCATATTCACCCAAGACTCTTAGGTTCTCCTACAGCTGGCGTGGCCAAACATTTCTCTTCCAAATCGAGTCTTTTGTTTTTCCCCACGTAATGGCTTTATAGCTTGATGTGACGCTCTTAATATTGTAACTTTTTGTTTTTCCCGTACTTACAAATATTCATTTGCTTTAGTATTTCAACTGCATACCATACATATTACATTCTAATATCATACATTTTCTCTTAATATTTTGACTTTATTCCCCCCATTTTTTTTTAAATGGTACTTTAATGTTCCAAAGGCCAAATAGAAACACACACATGTAATTTAACATGGAAATGTAAACAACAAAAATGAAAAACCCTGCAGTAACTTGACGAGAATAATGTCAACTACATTACACTATGCAAAAAAATAAAGTCTTTAAAGCAAAAATGTATTATGGTTAATTTTATGGAAAACAAACAAAACATAGAAAGTTTTTGGAAACTTCCATGGGCAAATAAATGACAATGTTAAGAAGTTAATATTGTTAATAAGTCAAATTGTTATGGGAATAATTAACATATTTTGAGAATTTTACAAGAAAGTTGAAATAGAAAATTAAAAAAGAATGAAGGGAAAAAACATGTATACTGTATAATGTGAAAACATTTGTGTAATATTATGCGCAAAAATAATGTCATTTAAAAAAAAAATTTTTCAAGTAGTAATGTTATGAGAAACTATTGCAATTTATGAAAAGTTAGGATGGGGAGAAACTTGTAATTTGTGGGAATCAAATAAATATATTATGGAACTAAAGCCACAATATTAGAAAAGTTACAGGAAAGTTGAAATAGTCTGGAAATGGAGCGGCAGCTGTAATTTTTACAAGAATAAAGTCATAATATTACGAGAAAACCTTCACAATTTTACATTTTAAAGTAATTTTAAAGCACAGTTAAAATTTTAAAGAAAAAAAATCGCCTTTTAAAAGTAGTAATAAAAGCGGCAAGCAAAAGAAAATAAAGGTGGAAAATCAGGTTTGGGAATAAGTGATAATTTGTGGCAAGAAATTCAAAATATGATGGGAAAAATTGCAAAGAGAAAATGTCCGATGGCTTACTAAGATTAAGAAGAAAATTAAAATATGTGGAAAAGTTGATACAAATAGTAAGCTTATTTCACCAATATCAATTTTGCATCCTTGGATTTTTCACTATGTGGTCCTCACTGGAAAACGTTTGGGCACCCCTGCTTTTAAGTGACCTGCACCTTCCGTACGGCCGTCAGAGAGGCGGCCTTTCAGCACAATAAGCCGGTTCCCTACCTGATTAGTGGCGCTTTGTCACGGTGGACTGCGAGCAAGTGAAGTGACAGGCAATTGTGCGCACCTTTAAACCCAAGTCTCCTGAAAGGCCTCCGGTGGCCAGAGAGCAGGAACCCACGATACAGGGTGTGGAATTCCAGGTGGCGCGTCTTAGCAACTATCAGACTTTCAACCCAAGTTGCCTCCAGATGTGTTTGTCGGTGCGGCGGTGAGTCACATCACGCAAATAAACGGTGTGAGGTGTTGTACGGCTGCATGACTCATAAGACATGTTATGTTGCTCTTGTGGAAATGCTTTAGATGGAGGAGCCGTCCTCTTCCGCTGTGATGAAAGGAGGAACGGCACCTCTTCTCTTCGCCTCTTTTGTTTATTTACCTTCAGAATTACACCCTGCTCCTCTTGGACCGGGTTCCAATGTGTTTTCTTACGTTTCCTTTCGATCTACGCGTGTGGTCTCTGGGCCGTGTTTGGCTTCCACATGCACACACATTCGTGCACGCACACTCCCATTCAACTTTCCCCCTGTGCCAGAGCTCCCCTTTGGCCTTCCCTCCACCTCTAACTAAACATCGCAGGACAGCAAAAGGGAACTTCAAAGTGGCCGGAGGGGGTACTTCTTTTCTTTCTCCTGGCACTTGTCATCATCTAAGAGACTGGCTGCTCCCCTTATTACTCTAATTGCTTCCAACTGCTCCAGGAGGCTTTGATGAAGGGTGCCGTGGCGCATGCTGGAAGCACCTGTTGTTGCGCAGAAGAGCACAGGTGGGCCTTCTTGGAGCCAAGGGGAAAAAAAACACATACACACAACAAATGTGGAGGAAGGCGTGGAATGCATTCTAACATGCGAGTGAATTACAAGCCAAGGAGAAGTGCAACACGGGAGTCGACAATGTAGCTCTCTGGTGTCATCTGGTGGCCACAGTTTGTTAGAAGTCCAGCAGCTGCGGGGGAAAAAGAACACCAAGGTCTTGTTGTTGTGCGGCAACATCATGAAATATATGTGCCTCCCATTATCAGCCACTACAAAGCTGTTTTTTTTTGTTGGCGTCCAAAAAGGAGCAGTTGGCATTCATGTAGAACTCCACTCGGTGTACTGCGGTACAATTCTACGCAACTCTGAGCAACGTACCAGCTGAGGAAGGATCTTTTCAAAGTGTTCGATGCCCACTCTGTCACAGTCCTCGTTTCCGGCTTGTTTCTGCGATCGCACGGCCGCTTCTGCCGCAAATCAGATTGGTACACGCTCATCAACTCGCATTCTTCTCAGTTGCAGCCGCCACGGCTCTTACCCTGGGCAAATATTCTCAGCATCTCCGCCATGAGCAGTGCAGCCTCTCCGCTAACTGTAATGTAGCACAGATAGGAATTGAGCGACAGAACCACACAAACGGACTTACTTTACACAACTCACGTCTGGTTTTGTCCTCCTTGAAGAAGCTCGATAGCAGTGTCCTGACTGTGTCCTGTAGGCGAGACCCACACAATTCACTGGTGTTTGCTGTCCTGCCATGCAGCGTCTAACGACTTTGGCCTGAGCAGATGATTTACATCAATGCTTTAAGTTGTGGGCCAAAGCACAGTACGCGCTAGCTGTGCTGTGGCGACCTCTTGTGGACGAACAGGCCCCCAACAACCAGACTGCATGAAAACAGGCCCGCGACCTACAACTACCGCATGACACAGTTAGCCCAGCGTGTTGTTAAATAGGAGGGAAATTGCATTCATTCGGCGTTCGAAACATATACACGCAGCAATCGTTAGACGCCTCTTTCCAATCCTAATTCAAGATGTTAAAGTTTGACGTGCTGAACAGGCGTCGGCGTGAAACCCGAATAACAGTCGATAAGGTCGATTTTTCCAGGCGAGAAGGCGGAATTTACAGCCCTTCATCTTCGCCAAGTTTACAAACAAAACGTCTGGGAAGAGCGGAAGTCACGCAAGGAGAGACTCTACCTTCTTAAATGTAACGTCTGCGTCTTCGTCCGCCATGTTGTGGGCGGTTTTTTTTTGTGGCGCTCTGCGCTGTGACCGGACAACTGTCTGTGACGTCATTAACATGCGACTCGAGAACAATATTGTATTTTCCTGGCGACTGTTTTTTTTAAGTAGTCTTTCTGTCTTCGTTTCTTCGGCGCGCTTTATAACATGCTAATAATGCTACGTGGTCTTTTAGGTCAAAAGCAAAAAATAAAATAAGACATTTTCAATGAGGAGGAGGAAACAAACTAAAGGAGACACAAACTAAAATCAATGTTTTTATTTGGGCACCGTAATGCACTTTTGCACAAGGCAGTAATTTGTGTCAAATGTTAGAATAAAAATGAAAATAATTTTTTTTATGTTTAATATAATTAGTAGTGGTAGTATGTATAAATGTCATGTTGTCAGTGGATTTTTCTGTGACCAGATCCAGACCTCACAGTTGATTCCTAGGCCTACTTAGAAAACAACGCAATTCTTTACAAAACAAAGAAGTGAGTGGGTTTTGAACTATTTCATAACATCTATCTATAGAGATTTTGGTTTGAAAGGGAATGTTTTACACTTTTGAGTAGCCACCTGTTGCCAGTGAAAAAACTTAATTTACACTTTTTTAATCACCTTTATGAGGGGCGCTATGACTCCCCTTGACGCACAGCAAGGGCTCTGGAACCAATCCTCTTCAGAGGGGCTGGACTTTAATTTCACTCTGGTGCACCAGTTTATTGTTTTGCTTTGATGTATTTTATTATATAAAGTCAAACTTTTTATGAAAATGTGTTTTCTTATTGATTGATGGCCGACTGCTGTCTTCAGTTTAACTGCAGTGCAACTTAAGATGTTTCATCTGAGCTGCAGGTTTTGCTCAAGAAGTAAGAAATTGTGGCATGGGCAGGGCAGCCAAGTCCATCCATCCATCCATTTTCTATACCACTTATCCTCATTAGGATCGCGTGTGGCAGCCAAGTCAGGGTCAGGAATCTCTTCATCGTAGATTGATAAATTATATTTGTTTGTTTATCTTTAGAATGGTTAGGAGTCTTTTGGCCAAATGGATGTTAGGATCCTGTTGGTGAATCCTGAAGGTGTCTCTCCCCCAACATCACACCTTCACGTGGCATGCTTCAAATGTTGAACACGGTGAAATGTAAAACAAACCCACACACTCTTCTTATTCATTACAAACTGAGCACATTACTCAGATTTTAATGTTTAAAATGTTACTATTGCTCTATTTTTGCAATACATTTGGCACATTTTGGCATTTTACGTATGGGACAACAGGTAATATACTTTTTTAAATCTAATATAAATCCACCTATTCATTTTCTTTTTTCTATACCGCCTATCCTCATTAGGGTGGCGGGTATGCTGGAGCCTATCCCAGGTGACTTTGGGCGGGAGGCGGGGTACACCCTGGACTGGTCGCCAGCCAATCGCAGGGCACATATAGACAAACAAACATTTACACTCTAATGGACAATTTAGAGCAGCCAATGAAGCTAACATGCATGTTTTTGGAATGTGGGAGGAAACCGGAGTACCCGGAGAAAACACACACACGCACGGGGAGAACATGCAAACTCCACATAGAGATGCCCAACGGAGATTTGAACCCTGCACCTCCTGACTGTGAGGCCAATGTGCTACCCACTCAACCACCGTGCGGCCTTGTTTGGTTTTTGATTATGTAAAAACATAGACATCATGTATAATAATAATAATAATAATACACACACATGCTCTGCGATTGACTGGCGACCAGTCCAGGGTGTACCCCCCCCTCTCGCCCAAAGTCAGCTGGGATAGGCTCCAGCAACCCTTGCAACCCTAATGAGGATAAGTGGCATAGAAAATGGATGGATGGATATACACATGTATAATAATATTATAAATAATATCATAAATGTGGTTTATAGTCTGTACACACCTTCATACTTAGGCCGGTTTTCATCATTTCTAGGGATTATTTCATCTGATGCGTTGTGTTTTTCAGTTGGGACGTGTTTGTAAAAAGTGACTTTGAGGTATGATGTTTCAAAGGTTCAACGACGGCGTATAGGGTCACATTAAAGAACAAGATCTAAAATTTGGAGATTAAAAAGTTGCAATTTGACGAGAAAAAATAACACTATGTGGTTAAAATTTGGAGTTTAACGAGAAATAAGGTCATTTTACGTGTCAGAGGGAAAATACAGCTTCTATTTATGTTTTATATTAATTTACTTATAACGGGACAGCAAAACAGCAGTTGGGCACAAACGGGTTAGCATGGGTTAGCATCATCCCACCGGTACTTTCTAGCACCTTGCCGCCTCCACTTTTAGGCTAACCTTTTCATAGCTCACCAAGCAATGCCTATAAAAGAAAGGTTCCACTGCTACTCTCCTAAAGTTACAACGTTACTCTCTTCATATTAAGAGCATTTTGTGTCGTAAATGTACAACGATCTTGTCGTAAATTTACGACTTTATTCTCGAAAGCTGATTATTTTAATACTCAATTTTAACAGGCATTACCTGAGACAGCTATAAACACAGGGGACTTGTGTGACCTTTGCCCTCGGGTCAAAGGTAATACGACTTTTTCCCTCCTAAAATTACGACTTTTACTCTCTCTAAGGGTGAGACTTTTTACTCGTAAAATTAAACATTGAGTCTCGAAATGTTAGATTTGTTTTAATGTGGTCCCAATACGCCGTCGAGGAAAGCTCTGGTCAACGAAAACAAACATTGTGTATCGTCAAAAGGAACTTCTAACATTGGCCACCTAGCAAAGCCACAACGCGTCACTCGTCACTTCAAACGTGACGTTGTGCAACCAAGCAAAAACAAAGCGGGAAAAGCCTCGAACATAAAGGATTTGCGCATAGAACATATAAAAGGCAAACTGCCTTCAAACCACGGCGACCACGTTCGAGGACGTTACGAAAGGACGGGTTCTGCAGTCCACACTCGTGAGCCGAGACTCCCAGCTGATAGTCGTCTTGTTGTTCTCGCCCTCCGTCAACATGATGCCGGAACTGTTGTGGGGCGCCCGTAAGTAAATCCTCGCATTTCACCCTGTTCCGTTTACTTTTCAACACTGCTCCCGAGAAAAGAAAACATGTCTGGTACACGATTGGAGCAGTCGAACGTTTGGCCAATTTTCTGCCATTTTATTTTATTTTCACGAGATTGTAGTAACGAGTCCATCAATGTCTTTTTTTTTTTTTTTTGTAGCCGCGGGAAGATTTCGTTGCCGCCTTCTGATCCTGGTATTCTTCCTGTGCATTGGTAAGAAAATATACCTTACACATTTTCTTCACCGCTTTTCAACACACCTGGAAGAGAAGAATGTGTGTGAAATAAGGCTTTTTTTGTTGTACCTTTGTCATATTATTGTGTTACGTACTTTAGTTTGTGTTGCATGTTGACAGTATATTTCTTTGACGTCATGCACTGCTGTTATAGTGTACATGTATGGACTCCAAAGATGAGTAAAAATGTCTGAATCTGTTATCTAAATTAATATAAATCTGATATAGAGTATACATACCACTGAAATGGGGTTAATGTAAATATAAACTCGTTGTATCTCACTAGGAGGAACACCTAAAATGTATTTAATTCAACCCTTTTTTAGAGTTAACAGTTCTACATTTGTATATTCTGTTTAAAAAATGCTGCTGCAATGTACTGTTGACAACAGATGTTTTATTTAGACCAAAAAGAATAAAATAGACCACCTTCAAGGTAATAACAGTGCAGCTGACGTTGTGTAAAACAGTCAGCATACACGCTGCTTTGCATTTAATTCATCCATTCCATCCAGCCATCCATTTTCTATACCGTTTATCCTCATTTGGGTCGTGGGTATGCTGGAGCCTATTCCAGCTGACTTTGGGCGGGCGGCAGTGTACACGCTGGACTGGTCGCCAGTCCATCGCAGTGCAGACATGCAACGAATCACATTCATTCTCTAATGGACAATTTAGAGTCACCAATGAAACTAACATGCATGTTTTTGGAATGTGGGAGGAAACCGGAGTACCCGGAGAAAACCCACACACGCACGGGGTGATCATGCAAACTCCTGAGGCCAACGTGCTACCCAGTCAGCCACCTTGCGGCTTTTAAACAAATACAGTTGGAAACCCGACTTTACTGAGTGTCCTGACAAGGTTTCAAACACCAATCGACTGTACCATGAATCTGCAGTGCTACCAGCTAGCTAAGCAGCTGGCGCATTTAATTCAGAACAACAAAAATAACATGACAAGACAAAATGAGACTTGAATAGCTCATGAAAAGCACCCAAGCACACACGTGACTGACATGGTATGAGATTTTTTTTTGTCAGAGACAACATAAAAGGTAGAAAAACAAACAAAACGGCGCCTTACAAGTCCTTCTGGCAAGAAGATACGGCTTCAGTGGTCATCAGATGTTCCTCAATGCTTTGACATCACAATAAAAACATCACCTTGGAATTAATTAGCTATAATTTGACTGACAATAATAAAAGATGATTTGAATGACATAGTGCAGCAGGACATGAATTGATGACATCCACTCTGGAAACAGAGAAAGTAGTAACACTAATTCTAAAAAATAAATAAATAAATAAAATACTTCTTTGCCCCTCGTTGCACCATTAGTATCTTAGCATTTAACAAAAAAATATTTTTGGTTCAATATTTTTAACCGCTTGTTTTCATGAGTTACTGTGAAATTGCTGAGTAGTCAGCTAATGTAAGTTAGCGAGCGCCAAACACTGCCGTCCAAAACACTTATCAAACATATGTGTGCATTGCTTAAAGCAGTGGTTCTCCAACAGTGGTGCGGGCCCCCTGGGGGGTGTGGTGAACTATTAGGGGCACTTTCAATGTTAGTGTAAACCTGCCAATATGTCTGAAATGTACTCAACAAGCTATTAGACTTTGGAATGCACTTCACAGCTCTCCATTTTGTTGCTTTTTCCTGTTTTCGATTTCAACTTCAGTTTGTACGGTACAGATAATGGTAATGGTGGGGCATGATATTTCTGGCCCCTAGGGGGGGGTGACAGAAAATTAAAGTTTAAAGTCATGCTTTCGTCCAGGGTTTAATTTCCGTTGTATAAGGATAAATGTTAAAAAATTTAAAATTTTTAATAGCATTGAATACCTGTTTATACATTATTAGAGCCAAGTAGACGTGATTGCATTATTCTTTTTTGACAAGACATTGCACAAAAGTAATCATTAATTGTCTTTTTAGTCCAGGTTATCGGACTGAGATGCTCTGAATGTGAAATTGCCAATGCAGGAATGGAGAAATGCAAAGAAAGAGATTGTAAGGCTTCCGAGGTTTGCTACATTGCAGTTGGGCATGTATTAGGTAAGCATCATCAAAGCCCCTGTTCCATTTCCCACCCCTGACTTAGTTTGTGAAAACAAAGCGTTGTGTAGCAAGACTTTGCGGCTGTCACTCCAGAGCTGCTGGAATGTGACACGTGCCTTCCATGCAAGTTTTGTTCTTGGAAAAATGACGTGCCGAATAAAGTAACTCAGCAGATTACACCATGTGCCACTGCAGTTGCCACATTTGCGACCCAGATGGCAGGTTTGACAGCTGGTTTAAACTTTTCATACATTTGTTGCCAATTTTAATGAGATTCGTCGATATCAAAAAATGTGTACATTTTCCAATTGAACCAAAAGTGACAATGAGGGTCTGATGACCGACATTCTAGATCGTATCAGACTTGGATTCAGATTGCTCTTTAAGTGGCAATTTAGTACATTTAATATTTGATACAGACGAACAGTTTCATCCACATTGTTTGCATTTGAGATTTCACATTGGTATCTTCTTCTTTTCCTTTCGGCTTATCCCGTTAGGGGTCGCCACAGCGAATCAATTGCCTCCATCGAACTCTGTCTTCTGTATCCTCTTCTCTTGCGCCAACTACCTTCATGTCCTCTTTCACTACATCCATAAACCTCCTCTTTGGTCTTCCTCTAGGCCTCCTGCCTGGCAATTCAAAACTCAGCATCCTTCTACCAACATATTC
>QODF01000203.1:432176-635747 GCA_024372805.1 Oostethus manadensis
AATAAAAAACCAGAAGAAATTGAATAAAAAATGCTATCATTTTGTAATATGAGAGAAAATTGTTGTTTTAGTAACATGGAGTTAAAAATGAGGGAAAAAAAAAAGAAATTTTCATTAAATTAGGTTGGGGAAGAGTATTAAGGAATGAAATTATCAGAAGAATGTACAAAAATAGCATAAAAAGAAAATTGAAATATTTGGAAAAGAAAAGTCATGACTAGTAATATGCTTTTTCACCTAAAAATCAGTTTTTTTTCATCTATGGAGTTGAAATATTATAGAAAAAAGTTAATTTTTATGAAATTATGTTGGGGAAAGTATTAGGGAATGAAGTCAGTATCAGAAGACTGTATAAGAAGGAAGGTAAAGTATTTGGAACTAGTAATATGTTTTTTCACCTGAGAATATCCACAGGTTTTTTCAACTGTCTCAAAGATGACATGCAGGTTTTTCTAGAAATGTATTTTAGATTTCATTTTTTGCTGTAAAAAGTCTATAAATTGAATGATAACCAACGCTAGCAGCTAAACTCTGTCAAACGTCTATCAGCTGACAACAGACTTAAGTAATAATACTAAAATGCTACCAATACTAATATGCATGTGTGACGTGGGTGGAATGCACACACCGGAAAGCGAGCGCCCCCACCTGACAAGGCAGACAGCACCTTTAGTAAACAAGGCTGTGCATGCAGAATGGCAAATTTCCATTAGATTTTCTATTTGTCAAACATGATTCGGGTTCTTAACATGATCCGGGTTCAAAAACGTCAACAAGTTTCAGTTGCATTTGTGTCCTTGGCCGACATGGCGTATAGTAAGCGACTTTTTCATTCTCCACGTGCTTCCCGCCATGTTGAACCACAACCAGCACTCACATGTTGTTCTTTTCTCCCCTCTTGTCTCCTCAGCACCCCCTCCAGGTAATTAAGTTTTATTTTGTTCACGTTCTAATGTTGGTTGTGGGGAAAAAAGTGACTAACGTCACAAACGTCTTTACTAATACGCTGCAGAAGGACGCCGAAGACGCTCCACTCCTCCCACCATCATTATCAAGAAAGGTTGTGTTGGAAAGAATAAATGTTTTTCCTTTCCGTACGCCTACTTAAACACATCTGTCAGGATGAGTAGGATATGTTGTGACACTAACAACTGCAACAACTGGCCCAGCCAGGTCACTTGTTCCGGAAGTAACAATCTTGGGCCCCCAAGCCTGCTTTTGGTCTTCTCCCCTGTCATAGCTGTGTTGTTCAAAATGCTGATGTAACACTCTTCACACTCAGCAGGCCTGCACCTCGTGCAACACCACCTGCCATCACTTCTGTGTTGGCCCACTTCGTAGGCCAAAGTCTGTTTGCATATGACGCTAACTGCCGTCACGGCTGTGTTGGCACCCACCACCACCACACACACATCGACCTTGACTGTCATCACGGCTGTGTTGGCACCCACCACCACCACCACACACACACATCGACCTTGACTGTCATCACGGCTGTGTTGGCAATACCCAACGCAGAAATGCTTGTGTTAACGCCTCCCTGGCGAGTTCATTTTAAGTTCACTGTTTTTTCAAAGTATGATGATTGAGAATGTATTCTAGTACAGTGGAACCTCAGTTAGCGTACATCCTGGTTAGCGTGCTTGTCAGTTAACATACTCTTTTCGGTTAGCGTACAATGTGACATGAGTCTTTTCGAGTTAATACACTTAAAACTTTTGTTTTTGCTGTAAAACACCATTTGTGTGTGTCAGCATCCTATTAGCTCGCTAGTCACCCGTAAAAACGAATTTCGTTACGTTGCATATGGCAACCATGTCTTCAATGAACGTTAACATTTATCCCTTTCAACATTACATTTTTGAATTACTAGAAGGGATGAATTTGATTTATATTTTGCAAAAACGGGTTCGTAACTCTGCAGGTTCCGCTGTACTGTTTGGAACTTTTTAAATGTGCATTGTTCATGTGATAGTTATGTATTAACATACACTACCGTTCAAACGGCCTTTTTGGTGTATCTACATAGGTGCTTGTTGTGTCAAAAGGCTAATGACTGATTAGAAATGTTAGCACAGCTGGATACAGTCTAGCTGCATCAAGCAGCTAGAAAACCAACCTTCCTTTGAGCAGGTTGAGCATCACATTTGTGGGGTTGATTAAATGCTCAAAATGGCCAGAAAGACAACTTTCATGTGACAGTCTATTTTTGTTTTTGGAAATGAAGGCTATTCCAATCGAGAAATTGCCCTAAGTGACCCCAAACTTTTGAACGGTAGTGTGTTTTCCACTAATTGCTCATGACAACCTGTCTGCTGTATGAGCTAATAAAGTTTAGCATTGAACTCGTTTTGTCTTTATTGTGGAGCCGCGAGTCGGATGAAAAATCCCAACGGGTAAGAAATTTGCGAATGTCAGTATTTTGAATCACAATTGTGAGAAAGTTGAAATTTGGTTCAGGCAAAAGTCAAACCCTGAAATTGATATCTGGCATAATGTAACATTGGTAAAAATGAGTGGTTTTCCCTACAAAAAATTGATTCTAAAATGTTCATATTATGAATGTTTCTAAAAAGTTTTAATATATAGTAATAATAGGAAAAGTCAGTTTGATATGATATGCAGCCAAAAAGCATTCAAGTCATGGGATGCAGAACTCCACCATCGATATCACCCCACTGTGTACTTTGCGTGAAGGTCGAGTCCATATGGAAGCGGCTGGAAGGGACTGGTCACGATGGCAGAAGGCCACCTGCCCACAGCCTATGCTGTCATTGTATTGTCATTACTTTTTCCAGCTAGCATCAGCCATAAGGTAAATGCAATGAAAAAAGCAAACGGGAAAGACAAGACAGGAAAGGACATGATATTAGAATATGATGACATTTGGATATTTTTGTATACTTGAGCATTTTTTATTTGTGGCACCCTGCGATTCCATGCCAGTGGTAATTTGGAGGACTAAACGTTTTCATGGGAATTTGTATCACACTATACTGTCACTCAAAAGTGTAAAAACTTTATCGTGCTAGCCACAGCGTCGTCACTGAGACGGCCTTTTTGTGTGACGTTGCTCCTCTTTGAAATATTTCCGAGCTCCCTTGAACGCCACAGCGTCGTGGGCGGGCTTGGTGAAGTTTACCGGAAGTAGTTTGACGTCCCATCACAAGGACGCTCTTCCGGCTAGTTTGCTAACTGCTAATTTCTTGTTGTGAGTAAAAGATGCAAAGCGGCGCCTACGGAGCCCCGCTGGCCGGCGGCGCTTTCGACTTCGGTAGCTTTGCGAGGAAGCCACAAACTGTTTTGCGCGGCTTGAGCTGGGTGAGTTAGCGTCGTTAGCCGTCCACAGACGTCGCGGCATCTCGAACCGACACCGAGCGTTCTGACCCGCGTCGAGCCAAGTCCGAACGTGTGGCCGTTAGCATGTTTCCGCCGAATGCTAACGTTTGCCTTTTCCGCCTTTGATGTCCAGACCCGGGAAGTAGTGAAGTCATAGTTTGGGGTGGAACGGATCCCTAGCGCCACCCAATTGTGCGGGTAAGAGGAGGAGTTTAAGTACCTCGGGGGTCACCAATGAGGGTCTGATCGAACGTGAGGTGGACAGGCGGATCGGTGATTCGGACTCCGCATCGGCCCGTTGTGGTGATGGGGGAGCGGGGCGGGAAGGCAAAGCTCTGAATTGACGTTCCTACCCCCGCCAATGGTCTTGAGATCCGGGTGGCTGGAATCTCGAAGCACGGTCATCCGGGAGAGACTCGGAGTAGAACCGCTGCTCCTCCGCATTGAGAGGAGCCAGATGAGGTGGCTCGGGCATCTGGTTAGGATGCCTCCCTGGTGAGGTGTTCAGGGCACGTCCGACCGGAAGGAGGCCTCGGGGAACACCCAGGACACGTTGCAGAGACTGTGTCTCTGAACTGCTCTGGGGACCCGCTGGGGGGAGCTGGACCTCGGATAAGTGGAAGAAATGGATGAAAAACTTGTTGTTTCACTTATCCTAATTTCATTGAGTTGAAATGAATAATAAATGAAACAAACTGCCAGTTCAAATATTATTGCGTCCTTGTTTGCAGAGCGCTTTAAACACAACACAGCGCTTTGCAGGATAAACAAAAAGACATGAAAGCACAACAGGGTGCAGAAAACATGTAAGGCGTAAGAAACGTGCTTAAGAACAGCAGCCCAGATGACATTTGAACAATCAAATACATTATCAATAATGTTTAATGCATAATTCACTCCACTTCCGCTTATACTCATCATTTCCGTCATCTTTTGCGAGCCTCTTCGTTTCCACGACGTTACCTGAATACATTTAGTAGCTATTTTGTCCTTTTTTAACAGTCAAAAGAGTTGACTGTCAGGCACGTGGGAAGCCACACAGCCCTGCAGCGAAACGTTAGCCAGACTCTTCAAGTCACCCCGTCTTTCTCCCCAGCTCTTTGCCATCGTGGTGTTTGCGACCATCACGGCAGAGGGCTACATAAACACGGCGGCGCATCCGGAAACCACATGCATGTTTAACCACAAAGACAGCGCTTGCAGCTACGGCGTGTGCATAGGCGTCCTGGCCTTCTTGGCATGTGTCACCTTCCTGGTACTGGACGCTCACTTCCCACAGATCAGCAACGCCAAGGAGAGAAGATACATCATCATTGCAGATTTGGGCTTCTCGGGTGAGCGCACTCTGAAAACAGGAAATTCAACAATTTTGTGTCGTCACACCAGACCTCGGTTTCTGTTGTTGTGATTGATGTGTTCAATGTGCTGCAGCCACCTGGACGTTCCTGTGGTTCATCTGCTTCTGTGTCCTGGCCAACCAGTGGTCTTGGACCACCGACCCCGCCGTCCCGGCTGATGCTGCACGGGCGGTTGTGGCCTTCTCCTTCTTCTCCTTCCTCTCCTGGGTGAGCTTACACAACCCACGATTTAAGCGCATGTTTTGTTGTCAGTGGATGTAAATTTGAACCTTGATTCAGCAATCCCTCGTTTGTTGCATTCAAGTGGTTCCAGACCCAACAAAGTTGGATTCCTTATTTATGAATGGGATATTTTTGTAGTTAGTGCATGAAATAACACCCCTATAGTCACCTTTATGCTCATATTACCCAGTATAGTCGACCTAATAAGAGAAAATAAGACACTTTGGCCAAAGCATAACTGTTTACAACCTTCTGAACACGGTCTTTAATATTATTAGAACTCTCTAGACACAAAATAACACCCCTATAATCACCATGACACTCCGATTACCCAATATAGTAAACATAAGACAAAATAACACGATGGGCTTTAAAAACCTGTTACCTTCAAAGTATGGTTTTTAACATTATTAGAACCCCCTAGACACAAAATAACACCCCTATAGTCACTTTAAACTGGTATTACCCAAGATAGTAGACATAATACGAGAAAATAAAGACTCTTGTTAATGTATGTTCCTGTAAATGTGCTGAGTTACGGCCGCAACAGTAGCCTGTGGGGGTGTCCCGAAACAACTCAGTTCACAGGACGAGATGATACACAAGTTTGGGTCTACAAGATGAGATGTGATTTTAACATTACTTATAAGAAAAGTACAATTATGAAATTAACAAATATGGCTACTATGTACTAGTTTAATTTCTACTCTGTGACTTTGCATTACTAAATATGTGAGTCCATCTATCCCTCCATTTTCTATGCCGCTTTTCCTCTTGGGGTTTTTTTTTTTTTTTTTGCTAATTAATCCAAAGATTGTTGTTTCGATGAATCGGGTAATGGGTCACATCAATATGACGCAAACACAAAGAAGGACTGGTTTGGGCCGCACCATACCAGAAAAGAGGCAAACATGTCTGTCGCTGCTTACCAAAAGTCTAAAAAAAAAAAAAAAGACTAGAATAATTTTTAAACCAAAAGTTCAAGTGTAAAACGTGTTTATTAATGATTTAAATAAAAGTGGGTCAACTAAATGACTATTGGAAAATGTGAGTGTCAGGTTGGGACCAGGTGAGAACCCCTAAAACAAAAAGCAGTCATGGATGACTATTCACATTTGAGAGGCGGAAATGGAGGACATTTACATGTTTAAATCAAAAAGGCATTAATCCAACACCAAAATTGTAACAATTAATTGTATATTGGATTCATTGTTTTGTGTGGATATGGGCCTTTAAATGTGCCACGGGCCACACTTTGGACGCGTCAGATGTTTTGAAGGGTTTGGTGTCGTCACGCATCGCCCCATCTCTCGACCACATTTCTCTCGCCAGGGTCTGTTGGTCTATTCGGCCTTCACGAGGTACCGCCAAGGCCTGGCCGACTTGGACCAGCAGTACACAGACCCCGCCACCGACCACAACGCCCCCTACCCCGCGGCTCCGTACGCCAGCGACCCCGCCGGCTACCAGCAGTCGCCTTTCTCCCAAAGCCCGGAGAACCCCGGAGAGTACCAGCCACCAGTTTACTGAAGGACTCCCGATGCGGGTGGGTTTCCAGTGAGCGAGGCGCACGCTCTCATGGATGCGGAGTGATTTGCTGTGGAGGAAAAGGGGGCGGGGCTTTCCTGTCTTCATACCAAAACCACTGTTGTGACTTGTTAGCACAACATTTCACCGTAAGTGCCATTTGAGGGGATACGGCTAAGAAATGTGCTTTAACTTGACTATTGAATGTGGTTTAATACGTTATGTGACAGAACTACTGTAATGACTTTAACAATCACTTTAAAAATCCATCATTGCCTTTGTGCACTGAAACATTCGCTTGTATATTTTAAAGCTCATTTTAATGTTATTTTCTTTTTCTGCCACACGTTCATTTCTGTTACTGCTGTTGTACTTTCTTGTGGCTTTCTTCTGTTTTGACATCCAATTCAGCAAGCTCAAGTGATGTATTTATCGGTGTTCTCAGCCCAGGCAATCCCATGAGTAGGAAGGCACTTTTCCCTTTTTGCTTGGTTTTCTAGCCTTTGCTTTTCTCGGCATTGCAGCTCGTTCCCACGTGCCTCCGAGTATTGGCTCCACCAAATAAAACAAAGCTGAAAGTTGTATTATTTCAGGACTGCGTGCAGGCGTCTACTCCTTGTGTCAATATTTAAGTAGCGCTTGTTGTCTTTCTGGTGCGGAAGGGCAGGTGTTATAAATGTAGGATGACAAATGAGTAGGGTAATGCAGAATTTAAACTCTTGATGGACAAGTATGATAGATAACGTGTGCACCCAACACTTCAGCCACAGTAAAAAGTGAGCAAAGATGCACTGATTTGCGAAGATATTTACGTGTAAATACCACGTATGTTTTTAAAGTAAACGACGCTAGTGCGCACGCGTCATTCACGGTTCTGAGTGCACGCGAAGGCGGCGTCGAGAAGACGCGATGACGTCACAAGTCGCGCAGGAAGTAATGCTTTAAAACCTGGGACGCCGTAGAAGGAAACCTTTCAGCAATGACGCCTGAGCTCCGGTCTGCGGCGGCGGCGGGCGGAGAAATGAACGTCTGAGTACGCGGTGAGTTGTTAGCTACCGAGCGTCCATTAGTGACGGGATGCTAAGGAACTAGCATCTCCGCTGCCGAGCGTCCATTAGTGACGGGATGCTAAGGAACTAGCATCTCCGCTGCCGAGCGTCCATTAGTGACGGGATGCTAAGGAACTAGCATCTCCGCTGCCGAGCGTCCATTAGTGACGGGATGCTAAGGAACTAGCATACTAACTACTTTAATAGTAGCGGAACATTTGAATCACACTTTTAATGGACTTATTGAGAGCCATGATGGGTTACGTTCAAAGACTATCTGAAGTTGAACTCGCATATGTTTTCGGGGAGAATTTCCGCGCGTACTTAAACGCAGCACATCGTACTTCCGCCGCTAGAGTTACTTCTGTGAGCGATAAGAACATGGTAAGAAAGATAAGACATGGTTCTGATTTTCGGCGTGTCAGTGAACGCACCTCGCTGCCTAGAGACAGCTTGTTTTGTCGAATTTGGATTTTTTGAGGATATGTTGTTAAAAATCCGCGCCACATGTCCTTAAAGAGCATGACAATTCTTTTGACTCAGGATGCTCCGATCGATCGGACGCAGATTGCTGTTAATGTTAAATATGTCAAAATAAAATGATGAAGAAAAAGGTGTGACCATTGTGTTAAAAATATTTGTAGTTATTGATAACAGAGCAGAGTGCGTTCACATAACTCTTCCTCATAACCCTTTTCTTGCTTTGTCTTGAGTTTACCTCTGACCTTGGGCCACTCCCTGCTCTGTTGGTTTGATTACATCACGACAAAAGGCACCCCCCTCAGCCTTTGTGCGTAAGTTAATCATAAAGGTTTAAATGACCAACAAGCACCTTTGGACTGGTCCACGATCCTCTAAGCACAGTTAAAGTTCACCACTCTAGCAGCTCAGAGCAGCATTTGGAGGTGTGTCGGGGGCGGGGTGCACGATGCAGGGTCGGCGACGGCGAGGTAAGGCGCTCGTGGGCCTCCGCTTGGCCGACCGACACAATGGGTGGCTGTTTAGCTCAGGGTCGTGTCATGAAAGACTCTTTCAGCGTTCACACAAATGCAGCCGAGTGTCCCTCCACCCCTCCCGGAGGGTCCACCTGGAAGGGGGAAGGGTGTATATGAGTCCTGTTGTTTAAATGTGACTGTAATGGTAGCGCTTTAACTAGTGTTGCTAATAGGGGAGATGCATGAGATTGGGGCCACGAGAAAGAGACAAGATTTTCACAAAAGTGCATTGACTGGACAAACCAAGTCACAAAACAGATTGACGCTGAATTATTGGACAACATCTTCTGAAGACCAAATATATCACTCAAATATGTCATAACGCAACATTTTCTTGTCATGTTTTGCTCTGCAACGTTGTGGAATTGGCGTTTCTCCCGGGAAATTACCACTGTCTGTCAAACGTTTGCAGCATTTCTCCAAATGCTGGCCCTTCAACTGTATTATGCAGCAGCGGTTCCTTTGCGATGACATTCTGTGAATGCACCTTGACTTTTTAGTGTTTCTGTTTACTTTGCCGACCCAAACGTATGAGGGCTGATTGTCAGGACGGAGGCTCTGCATCTTAATTAGGCATACTGGCTGGTTTGTGTCGATGGGCTCACCTTGCTCGTATGCATATTCCCACACAGGGGCGGTGGTATTTGGCATCTTTTCCCCCTCATAATTTCTACTTAACCTTGCATGGCTCCTCCCGAGTTGGCGCTCATTTTGCTGTGTGTACGCTAGCGGCCCCGCCTCCCCCACAGAGACAAAGCGATCGTATGAGGTCTCACTCTGTTCGGCATCTAGGTGCTGAACCAATACACAGAGTGAACCCCCTTCCTGTCGAGCAAAACAGACACGCATGCAAATGACGATATATGAAGTTCATTTATTGCGTGATTTTATTTTCTGAACGAGAAATCTTTTTGCTAATGTTTGTCACTTCTGATCGGCATGGAAGCAGGAGTTCAGAACATTCACGTCGTTTTGACTTTTCCTCAGGTGACGCCATTCCTCCATCCTCCATGCCCGAACCTGCAGACGCGGCTCAACCGAAGCAGAATGAGCCCATGAACGGTCTACGCATCTCCGTCGGAGGCCTCCCCATGCTGGCGACCATGGGCAAAACCACGGACCCTCGTTTTCGCCTCAAGTGGCGGTCCATCGTGGCGGCGGTCGTCTCGCTGGCGCTGGTCCTGCTGCTCTTCATGCACTTGAACTCGGGCCTGCAGCCCCGCTCCTACGGCTCCGACAGCTGGAAGGCGGGCCACGGCGACGTCCTGCGACCCGTCTCCCGTTACAACAAAACCTACCCGCTCAGTCCGCCCGAACGCACGCCACGGGGCACCCGCTATCGCATCGGGGTCATCGCCGACCTGGACACCAACTCCCGTGGTGAAAAGCCGCTGACGTGGTTCAGCTACATGCGGCGCGGGTACCTTCTGGTGTCAGGGAGTGGCGACAAGGTGTCCGTGGAATGGGACGCGGAACGGACGGTGTTGGAGAGCCACCTGGCCGAGAAGGGGCGGGGGATGGAGCTCTCTGAGCTGGTGGCGTTCAACGGGAAGCTTTACAGCGTGGATGACCGGACGGGCGTCGTCTACCACATCGACGGCGACAGGGTTGTACCCTGGGTCATCCTCCCTGACGGCGACGGCAACGTAGCCAAAGGTGCATGCTGTTTTTTGATTTTGATTAGCTACTTCAGTTACTCATCGTGGTGACGCAGAAGAGCGACCGCGTAAGGCAAACTTTCTCCAGCGGGGGCCACATAAGGAAAAAAGACAGCAGCATTTTGAATGTGCATTCATGCACTGCGTGTGAAAACGGTTAGTATCAACTTCGCTCCTTTTTAAAAGCTTCCAAATATTTCACTTTTCTTCTTACACAATCTTTGGATTTTTTTTGTGTGCGACTTTGTCGTTTATTCCCCGATATTATAACTTCTTCTCCAAACCACGTTTTCCAAAAAAGACAACTTAATTTTGTTTCTCGTGTTCATCTTTCTTAATCTTTTGACTTTATTCTCATCATTTTACTGCCGTTTTTTCCAACAATTTTCTTGCAAATACTCTTCTCGTAATTACAATTTTATTACCATAATTTATTCTCCTAACTTTTTCCACAACCCAACTTTCCAATAAAAACGTTTTCCTTAGTTTTTTTTTTCCTCATAATATTTCGACAACAAAACATCTTTTTCTTTCATTTTTAAACTCTGTGGTACCAAAATGACACTAAAATTCCAATCAAGTTATTTTGACTTCAATTACTGCTGATGTTTTTTCATTGTTGCTGCTGTTTTAGATTTTTGTTAAATTCCATTTTTACGAATGGTAAAAACTTGTCAGGTAATGAGAGTGACTGCCACCTACAGGATGAACAAGGTTGGGTTTTTTCATCAGTTTGTTGTCAGGATTCTGCTAAAAAAAATTGTTCTTCCAAATTTTAGTGTAAGAGGAGCCCTCTGGACTTTGGGGCGGTTTTATACTTGGCCGTTACAGTCTGCTTGCACTGGTGGGGCAGTGACCCTCCTGACCCGGCAGGGGGAGCTGTGTGTAACGGGTCGTGTTGGTTCTCCTGCCAGGGTTCAAAGCCGAGTGGATGGCGGTGAAGGACGAGCGTCTGTACGTGGGTGGCCTGGGGAAGGAATGGACCACCACGTCCGGGGAATTTGTCAATGACAACCCGGAGTGGGTGAAGGTGGTGGGCTTCCGCGGGGACGTGGAACACCAGAACTGGATCCCGATGTACAAGTCGCTCAAGTCTGCAGCGGGAATAGAACCTCCAGGTTAGTTCTTGTGACGCGTGAGGCAGCGCCTCCTGTCGCCCGCCTGACCCGCGAATTGTCCTCCGCAGGTTACCTCATTCATGAGTCGGCGGCGTGGAGCGACCCGCTACAGCGCTGGTTCTTCCTCCCCCGCCGCGCCAGCAAGGAGCGCTACGAGGAGACGTCGGACGAGCGTCGGGGCACCAACCTCGTCCTGAGCTGCTCGCCGGACTTCAAAGACTGGAGTGCGAGCCGTGTGGGCCCGCTCGACCCCACTCACGGCTTCTCCTCCTTCAAATTCGTGCCCGGCACGGACGACCAGCTCATCCTGGCGCTCAAGTCGGAGGAAGACGGCGGTAAAATTGCCACGTACATCACGGCCTTCACGCTGGACGGCCGCGTCATCTTGCCCGAGACCAAGATCGGGGACGTGAAATACGAAGGCTTGGAGTTCATCTAGAAGCTGCTTCCTGGTGGTGAAGAACAGCCTGAATGTTCCTGCTGGAGAATCAGCACCAGCAGAAGAGTCCGCGTAGCAAACATCCCAGACCTCCTCTCTTCCTGTCAGAATGAATGTAAACATCCGACTGCTTTGTTTTCCTGCAGCACATGCTGTACTCTCTCATGTTTGTCATTAAAAGGCCGTCTTTCTGGAACACACCGTTTCTCCGGGGTCCTTTTACTTCCTGGGCCCGGGCGTTTTTCCAAATGCGTAGTGAAACAATTCTTCTTCTGCCAAACAAACTAAAGGAACGCAGCAGGAACATTTTCGCAGAAGCTCATTTGGAAGACAGGGGAGACCCGAGCAGGTAATCCGCAGCCTCGGCGACCCTTTTTCTTGTTTGGATTTGACATGCGCTTGTTTGTTTTTTACCATCCGTGTCAGATTTCCTGATGGAGGAACCGAAAAGGCTCCCACGTGGAAGCCTTCGCGCTCTGCACCTTCTGCTGCTGGTCGTCTCTTCTGGAAACGCTTCCCGTTTTTGCCTTTTCAGTGAGTTTCTGTCACAGCACACGGCAGCAGGCCAGAAGCCATTTTAACATGAATTGGAAGAAAAGCGCAATGAAACATTTCTGACAATATATTGCAATCTACTAATTGAAATATATATAAATAAGCGGTATAGAAGATGGATATGCACACACACGTGACTAAAGGTAGATTATTTGTGTTAAATCAATGCAAGCAATGCAACTTTGAATGTTTCCATGGTGAACAGAGGACGTCCCAGGATGGGCTGGGTAGAGGACTACCACGACGGCAGATGGGGAACCGTGCGTGACGACGGCTCCAAGTCCCGGGGGCCCGATTTGTCGTCATAGGGGAAAACTACCAACAAGGTACCCCGTCGTGTGTACTTCACGTCATCGTCCGCCAGGGGGCAGGAAAATGCAGCCTTTTAGTGGTGGCCAATGTAAATGGGCCTTCCGTCAGATAACACAAAGCAGAGCTCATACTCACCTAAGCTAATATAGTATATTATCTTATTCTATATTAATGTACAATAAGAGAAAAACACGTGAAAGCCGTGCTCAGCCGTAGTTGTGGCGTTCTCAATCATTTACTTCCTTTCCACCGTGCTCCTGTTAATGACATACATGACCTCAAGTGACACAAGTATCAAAGTGTCATTGTTTTTTTTTTTCATCAAGAAGAAGTGGTGCTTACCCACCCACCTTCAAGCTCCTTGAATGAGTTTGCTGATTGGGCCTCGGTTGTATTTACAAAATACACACAAAGAAGTCTTTCTTTCACAGGCTGAATTTGCATTGCTGGCATGTTTGAATTGGCAGAGATGGTAAAATCATTCAAACTTGTGTTTCCAAGTACCGGGCCATAGTAGAACTATCCAATCTCCTTCTTTTCCTCCTTCCTCTCTTTTTGAGGACCGGATATTATTTTAATACGAGGCACCGTCACCGGTCAAACCATTTCATGCAGATGTAGGGGGTGGTTGGCCAGTATGGATTTTTGAGCGTTTTATGATGAAATTGGGAAAAAATATCTCACCATTCAACTTGTAGCTACTTTGAGGGGCACCTGGAATTGATGCAACTTTTACTCAATTTACGGCTCTCCTGCTCATTCGTTGGCCTTGGAAGAGTCTCATTAGCACCGACTGCTTCCTGCGGCGGCTGTTGTCTGGGCAGTGTAACATTACTGACACCTGGTGACCAGTGTACAATACTACATAGCAAATTGTGTCTTTCAATGTCTCAGTTTTGGAGTGCCTTTTTTTTCTATTATAGCGTATTAAGCAATGTTTTTGCTTGAAAATGCCTAATGTTGGCCAAAAATACGTAAAATGTGCTTTAAATATGCATATTTTTTACTAATAGGCCGTAATGAACCACAACACCACCACAGCGTGTGCAATGTGGCTACAAAGTAATGATACCACAGTTTATTCCCTATTGTAGCATCAAATTATATGAGCAAAATACAGTAAACAAAAGCAAAAACTACAACGTTTTTTGCTCCTGACATCCTCCTTTGTCCAAGGACTGACTCCCTAAGTGCACTATAATTTTTTTTCAAATATATACCTATAACTTTCTGCTTCTCAGGACCGATAACTTATAAGTTTGTTATATCTACTTTTCTTTTTAGATTTATTTATAGTTTGTGCACTTTTCAGTGGACAAAATTAGAATGTGACCAGGTGTACCTGCTGATTTGTTCTAATCAAATATTATGACATTACTACTACATCACAACTATCAGGAGAACCAGAGTATAGAGGGGGAGGAGCCACCTGCTGTGGCCCAGCAAAGTGCACTCTATTCGGGCATACACTCTGAGCAGCAGATGCGCAGTTACGGAGGTCAGGAAACCAGAGTACAGAGGGGAGGGAGCCACCTGGCGTGGCCCAGCAAGGTGCACTGTATTCAGGCACACATTCCGAGTAGCAAGTGCGCCACTATGGAGGTCAGGAGAACCGGCAGCTAGAGGGGAGGGAGCCACCTGCTGTGGCCCAGCAAGGTGTACTGTATTCGGGCACACGTTCCAAGTAGCAGGCCCGCCACTACGAAGGTCAGGAGAACCGGCAGCAGGATCTCAGGAGAAAAAAGGAGCGTTGGATTTATTCACCTGCACGGTATGGGAAATCTCACCTCGAATCTCGTTTTTCAAAATTCTTGGTTATCTGCGGTATTTTGATGTCATAATTCCATCATATTGGCTTGTGAAAATAAACAGAAAAATATTGATCTCATCATTTTAGGATCAATACTGATACCACCCTTGGTAAGAAGGGTGGTTCTGAAGTGATGCCTCGTTCACGTTTCGCCGCAGCACCCGGGCCTGTTTGGCTAGACGATGTGAAATGTCACGGGGCGGAGAAGAGTCTCTTGGGTTGCGATATCAACCAGTGGGGAGTGCACCCAAAGTCAAAGTCTTCTCCAATTTGTGTCGCCAGATACCTGTACACACCTTCTCCTCGGCGCAGTGCCTACACTGGATGGTTTCTGAATTTCAGATTCAGCGCCTGATGGTGGACGTAGGCCGGATGTCTACCAAATCCTTTTGGCCACAGAAACCAGAGACCTTGTCCTGCAGAAAAACTGCGTGCAGTATCTGGCTTGGAAATTCTAGAAGTTGACCCAGTTGCCTGCTTGGCTCAGCCTCTCCTAGTAGGACCTCAGAATGCTCCTAGACCGCTCAGACCTGGTGGTGCCGGATGACTATTTCCTGCTTTGGTTCGTGGTGAACTGGGTCCAGGAGGCGGGCAACCGATCCACTTTGGGAGCCCAGGTTGAGCTCCTAAACGGCATCCGCTTACCGATGATCCCTGCTGAGAAACTGTACGAGCTGGAGGTCAACTAGTCCCTCTATGGCCTACAGAAGAGCGTGTACCGGGAGAAGATGTTCTGCTCTTCAGTACGCGGGCCGCTCACCCCGAGCTGAGCCGAGACAACCACTACCAGCCCAGGATCTACACCACCGAGCCGTGGAGAGTTGTCAATAACTCGACAAGAACATCAAATTCCCACATAAGATTATTCCACGATGTGTGTAGTAATTACGGCTACGGCTACTCTGGAATCTACCCGCATCCCGCTATCGGCCAACAATCCTTCTCCAAGACGTTCAGCAAGCCGTTTCACAGAAGGAAGGCGGACCTCTTCACTACCCAAAGAAGGTGTTCTGAATTAAACAGCAAAAAGGGTTAAATGCTATGAATTTATGAAAAGCTTTTTAAAAAAAAAATGTTTTTTTTTGGAATCTTAGTTTGCGGAAAAAAATATGATTTTTTTTCCCATAGTTTTTTTACTTGTCATAACAGAAATGCAACAAATAATTTCATTTATAGGAATAAAGTCAAAACATTAAGAAAGAAGTTGTGATTTACGGAGGAAAAGTTGCATTTTTACAAGAACAAATTTTGCCAGAATAAATTCCTAATATTATGAGGAAAAATGATTTAATTTAACAACTATAAATAATAACCTAATTTTAGCAGTTTTACAAGAATAAAGTCAAAATATTCCCAAAAAAAAATAGGACAAAAAGTATTAGGAGACAATCTAGCAAGAGAAAAAGTTTCAATTTTACAAGAATAAACGCGTAATATTACGAGGAAAAATGTCGTTTAAGTAGCATAAAGTTGAAATATTAATAAAGTTAAAGTTATATTAACAAAAAACAAAAAATGGTGAAAGAATATGAGAAAAAAAGCAAAATTTGCAAATCCAGTCTTAGGAGAAGAAAGTTGAAATAGTTAAAACTTAAAAAAAATATATATATATACAAATTTTGAATCAGTTCAATTAATTCACAGAAAAAAAGTTGTAATTTACCAGATTCAAGTGAAAAAAAGTGCACCTCTCCGGAAATGTAATTCTGGTTTTGTAGCCTTGACATATTAAAGAGAAAATAAGTAATATTATGGGAATAAAGTAAAAATATCAAGAACATGTACAATAATTAGAATGTACATGAAAGAGGAAATGTTTGGAAAGGGGCAAAGTTGATACTAATAACAGGCTTTAAAATCTATGCCAAAGCAGATAAAAAAAATACAAAAAATATGAAACTTCTTAGCACAGTGTGTTTGCTTAGGACACCCCGCTTCTGTTTCCGCACTATTTTGCTTTTTTCTAATCAATCATCAATAAATCAACGGCAACGGTGGTTATGTCTGTGAAGTAGGATTCCTTATCCCATAGTCCTGGTCCTGGACCTGCTCTACACTCTCATGGGGTCCTTGAGGGTGCACGGGAGTTTGCCCAGCCGGTCTCGATGTGTTTTGTGGACTTGGAGACGGCATTTGACCGTGTTCCTCGGGGAGTACCGTGGGGATCGCTTCGGGAATATGGGGTATCGCCCTGTTCTCTGTATGACCGGTGTCAGGGTTCGGTTCGCCGGCTATAAGTCGGACCCGTTTCCAGTGCGGGTTGGACGCCCCTGCTGTAACTGTACTGCATGTCAACGCAACGCAATAATGCACGCTCCACCTCGGGACACACGCAGGGGAGCGTGTTCGGCTACTTCAATCACGCATGTTTTATCTCGGCGGTGGAAATTTTGGACTTTCCCGTAAGAAAGCGAATTCATGCGTGACAGTGAAAGGATGCAAGCTGATGAAGGATGATAGCGGCTTCTCCGTGTGAGTCGCGCAGCCTGCACCAACATGCCTGGACTGGACGGGGGGGCTTTGAACGGTATCATCGGCGTCCCGCTAGAGGATGACGCCGCACTTTCGCGGGTCACTGATTCAACCTTGGCTTTTCGTCACGTAACTCACTCACTTGGCGGTGAGTAACATGTGACTCCGTTTTCATGCATGTGCCAATTGTTCCCATAAACCCCCCCCGCCCACCATTGTGACATTTGGTTTACAAACCACAGCAGTGTCATGTTGCTAGGGAACCAAAATATCAGGAATGATCACAATCGTTACTGCCTCGGCTTCATTTTTGTTTCTTGAAATATTATATTACTGTACTGTATTATATATTCAGACTTTATTACAATCATATCATTATTAAAATAATGTATTATTGTAATATACATGTATATCGGTTTTTTTTTATATTAAAAAATTATACAATTTTTTTTATGATGATATATATTATATTCTGACTTTATTAAAATAGTAATAATATTAAAATAATGTATACAATACATTTTAAAAATATTTACAAGTTTGATTATAAAAAATTTGAATAATGTTAAATTATATATTATCTTCGGACTTTTTTACAATATTATTACTAAAATAATATTTTATTGTAATATATATATACAGTTTTTAAAATATTAAAAAATATACAAAGTTAATTGGCCTCTCGCCCAAACCCAGCTGGGATAGGCTCCAGCATACCGGCGACCCTAATCAGGATAAGCGCTATAGAAAATGAATGAATGAATATATAATATATTACTATAATACACATGTAATATATTATTGTAATATCCATCCATCCAATTTCTTCCGCTTATCCTGAACCCCTCCCCAGGGAGGCGTCCGGGAGGCATCCTAACCAGATGCCTGAGCCACCTCATCTGGCTCCTCTCAATGCGGAGGAGCAGCGGTTCTACTCCGAGTTTCTCCCGGATGACAGTGCTTCTCACACAAGGAGCTTTTTGACCACCACGGTGACCACAGCCCCAGATATAGGAGAACCCGCCTCAGAGTCCCCAGGCACTGCTTCCATGTTGGAAGACGTGTTGGTGGGATTGAGGAGGTATCTTCAAAGTATTCCCTCCACCGGTCCACAACATCTCGAGTTGAGTTCAGCAGCACACCATCCCTTCCATACATACACGGTGTTGACTGTGCACTGCTTTTACTTTTCCGAGCCTCATGGGTGCAGGCCCGGCCACCAGACGCTCGCCATCGTGCCCCGCCTCCAGGCATGGCTTCAGAGGGGGTTCCAGGGATCCTCCGGGCGAGGGAAAACGAAGTCCATTGTTATTGTGCATCATTGGGGTCTTTTGAGCCACTCTTTGTCTGGTCCCTCCCCTAGGACCTGTTTCTCATGGGTGACCCTACCAGGGGCATGACAGCCCCGACAACTTAGCTCCTAGGATCATTGGGACATGCATAAACCTCCACCGTGATAAGGTGCTTGCTCAGGGAGGAGTATTGTATGTATTGTAATATGTACAGTATGTATAAATCCATCTTTTAATATTTTAAAGCCAAGGCGGTAACGATTGCGATCGTTCCTGATCTCAATCTTACAAATAAAAAATAAAGCTTTTATTTTGATTGTTTCTCATAGTATAACAAATAAAAGAAAACCTTAATATATATTTATGTATAAAATAGGGCTGTCAATCAAGTAACATATTTGATTGTGATTAATCGCACTTTGCCCTTAGTTAACCCATAATAAATCACAGGTACTTTACCTGTAGTTGCCATATTTTTATACACTATTTGTAAATATGCTAATATTGTTTATCTCATATTTTGTGCATGTGCACGGTAATCGGACGTCAAAAAATTAAGTGTGGTTAAAGGACACGCACATACATATATAGTAATATTCTGACTTTATTCCAATATTATTATTTCTACTACTAAAATAATATATCATATTGATATATATATATATATATAAATCACATTTCAATCATTGTTAAAAATGTGATTAAAAAAGGTGAAATCATAAAGGTCATAGGTACGATCATGAAATATTACATCACAACTAAATTCTACAAAATATTTGGTGGGTCGCGGGTTTTTGCGTGGGGAAAAAATGTTTTTTCAATGATGTAATGACCCGATGCCTGTGAATGCACCTCACCTTTTTGTCTGCGCTATTTGCCACGCGGTGCGTGCCGTGTCTCCGGGCGAGTAGGGAAGGATGGAGTGGGGACCTAATGTGTGGTCCACCAGGAACACGGTTCCGGATATCTGCTGTAGAAGAGCAAGCACAAAAAATAGATGTTGGTGTTGAAAACAGTCCCTTAAATATCACATATCTGACAAGTTTTAGTTGAAAATTGCTGCAATTTGGGTCAGCACTTGTCATTGAAGGGAGATGGGGTCCCCTGTGGGTCCACGCTTGTCATTGAGAGGAGATGGAGGGTCCCCTTTGGGTCCACACTTGTCATTAAGGGGTGATGGAGGGTCACCTTTCGGTCCACGCTAGTCATTGAGAGGAGATGTAGGGTCACCTTTCGGTCCACGCTTGTCATTAAGGGGTGATGGGGTCCCCTTTGGGTCCACACTTGTCATTAAGGGGTGATGGGGTCCCTTTTGGGTCCACCCTTGTCATTGAGGGGTGATGGAGGGTCACCTTTGGGTCCACGCTTGTCATTGAGGATTGATGGAGGGTCCCCTTTGGGTTTGCGCTGGTCATTGAGCGGTAATGGGACCCTCTTTGGGTCTGCACTTGTCATTGAGGGGTGATGGGGTACCCTTTGGGCCTGCGCTTGTCATTGAGGGGTGATGGGGTACCCTTTGGGCCTGCGCTTGTCATTGAGGGGTGATGGGGTCCCTTTTGGGTTCGCGCTTGTCACTGAGGATTGATGGAGGGTCCCCTTTGGGTCTGAACTTGTCATTGAGGATTGATGGACGGTCCCCTTTGGATTCGTGCTTGTCATTGAAGGGTGATGGGATCCCCTTTGGGTCCGTGCTTGTCATTGAGTTTCATTAGATTGTATAAGACAGGCCTTTTCCTGACCTTTTCTGCCCCTTTTGGGGGTGGCGGGGGGAGAGTGAATGTGTCACCACCCGATTTCAGATGCTGCGAAAGAAGCAAAACTCGAATGACGCAGATGAAGGAAACAAATCTTCTTCTTCCTGATTTGTGCGGGGTTGAAAAGGTCAGGAAAAAGGAACAATTGTTGCACAATGCGGCCGCAGCCGCCGGCGGTCACGCTGGGTCAGGGGTGGCCAACGAGAGCCACATTTTGAAAATGCTAACAAGACATTTGTATTTCATCTCAGCTTTGTCATATCAGATTAAAAGAAAAGCATTTTCTTTATATCCACTTCACTCTTTGCCCTTTGTTGCACTTGTTTTGTTTTATGCAAATATCATTTTTCCATAATATTTGAACTTTTTCCCAAAAAGTATAAAAATGTGTATAGTTGCACTTTATTTTGTTTTGCTTGCTTCTCATAATATTACAACAAAATAAACAGCTCCATGCTAGAAAATGACATTATTTATCTTCATAATATTACAAATTTATTCTGTTAAAATTGTGACTGTTAATATTTTTTTACCTACTGCTCATAAAATTACAGCTGTTTTTTTCCCTCATTTCTGCTGTTTTTAGTTTATTTGAACAATTTCAACTTTCCTCTTGCAAAGATTCTTCACGTAGTTATGACTTTAATCCCATAATATTTTGACTTTCTTCCTCTCTAACTTCATTTTCCAAAAACTTTGTTTATGTTGTTTCCATATTATAATATCAAAAATATTTTTCAGATTTATGCTACCAACATTATTATTTAAATATTATATTATGTTTGTATTATTATATATTTATATTATTATTGATATATATATATATTATTATTATTATTAGATTGAGTTTATTATCGTAAAATTGCGCCATTTTTCTGTGAACCTTTTGACTTGATTCTCTTACTTCTGACATTTCCATTCCTGCTGTTTTTCCAACTATTTCAACTTTTTTCTCGTAATTAGGACGTTATTCCCATGATATTTAACACTACATACTTTTCCTGCAACCCAGTTTTCCAGAACGACAGATTTGGTTGTTTTTTTTGTTTGTTTCTCATAATATTATAAGAAACAAACATTTAAAAAATGATTTGCTGTTTCTGCTCATTTCTATATTTCTCATAAACAACTTTTTCTTTTAAATTTTTTTTAATTCTTGTAAATATACTGGGTTTTTTTTTATTGTTTAAACTATTTCAACTTTCATATGACATTTTTGTTCCCTTTGGTATTTCAAGGTTATGCCACAAAAAAGATTTTTCCCTACAATATTATCTTATTCTCATAAACAGTTTTTATTTTTATTTTTATTTATTTTTACATCTTTTCAATTCTTGCGAAATTATTCATGACTTTTCAACTTCTGCTGTTTTTTATTGGAATTTTCCTATTGTTTCAATTTTTGTCCATTTTTTCTTTGGTATTTTATTGTTTTTCTGCTAAAATGACATTATTTTTCCTCATGTTATGATGTTACTCTTATTGCTCATTTATCAATTTTTGCTGTTGTTGGTGGTTTTTGTTTCCGTTTTCTTGTTAAATTATGCAATATTTTTAGAACTTCCTGAGGGCAATTTAAAAAAAACAAAAAAACAGCCACAGGGCCACACTTTGGTCACACCTGCCCTCGACGGGAGCCGACTCGTGGTGATGAATGGTGCCACGACAGAAAATGTCACGTCTGTTTTTGTCCCTAAGGGCTTCTGATCATTCCATTTGGTTGATTAATTCAGTTTCTCGCCGTGAACTAATGAATGGAAAAAGATGGCCTGCCACGCTGCAGTTTTGGAAAAGTTTTGAAAGAGACTGTGTGATGTGATTCATGCCCAGAAAGTTTCTTTACTACTCATTTGAACACTTCCTGCTATTATGTCTTTCCGCAAACAACGTCTGGCAAATCCCCGCATGGCCGACGAGTCATCTCGGCTTACACCATCCGCGCAGCCATTTGGGAACTTTCCATTTTTTAAATGACCCTTGATCTCTTGTGCATCAGGAAGCCGTCATTCTCACGTCTCCTTTCCGTTTTGGACTTGCAGCGAATAAAGTGCTGTTTTTTTCCTGCAGACAGTGGCCAAGTTTTGACAACAGTTTAAATATTTTAGTTGAAATATTATGAATAAAATAAAGAAAATAAAGCTGGTATTTCTGGAATTTGGTCTGGTTTTTATGTTACAAGAATAAAGTCAAAATATTTTGGAAACAAAGTCATAATTATGAGGGAAAAAACTGAAAAATGGAAAAACAATTGTAATTTTTTGACAATAAAGTAAAAATGTTATGAGAATAAAACCATAATTATGAGAAAAAAAGGCAGACATAAAAGTGATACAATAAAAAATTATTAGTTATACAATAAGAAATATATATATAAAATAATACAAATAAAAATGAATGTCAAAATATTAAGAGAAAAAAGTTGTAACCATAACGTTGTCATAGTTCCAGGAACAATAACATCATTTTAGTAGCATAAAGGTCAAATAATAAATAAAAGTCATAATATTATGAAAAATAAACAAAATACATTTGTAATTTTGTGGGAAATAAATGTGCATTTTAAAAAAGCGAATCATGTTATGGGAATAAACTCGTCACCACTAGAAAAAAATGGCAGAAATGGAAGAACAAGCAATTTTATGAGAATAAAGTCAAAATATTAAGAAAAAAAAGGTCTCAATTTTTAAGAATAAACTTGTCAAACAATGACAAAAAATTACGTAGAGCTGAAATAGACGTTAAAGTCGTAGTATTTTCATAAACAAAACAAAACAAAATAAACCGAATAAAGTTTTTGGAAAATGACTTAGGATAAAAAAAACGGATAACGTTATTAGATTTAGTCGTCGTTATGACAAAAAATGTCAGAAATGGAAAAACAGCTATACTTTCACGAGAATAAAGTTGTATTCTAACGATAAAAGAAGTCAATTTTACAAAACTAAAGTGCTGATACAGATTTATGAGGAAACCAAAACAAAGTGGGGTTATAATATTATGTATTGTGTGAAAAAATAGGGGGAGTTGACACCAATAATAAGTTGTGTTTACAAATCCGAGATGGAGTTTTTAAAAAGTTATATCCAAGTGGCAAAGTTGCATTTGCACTTATGTTTACATTGCCTTGATGTCGTTTACGGATTTAATCGGAATGTCACACTGACTTGCTTGGAGGAAATCCCGCCGTGATATGAGATCCGCTCAAGGCGAGACGCCGCCTGTCCCCAAAACAAGTCAGTCTAAAGACGTTTGCATGTCACGGGCTCTCTGATGAAGACAAAATCCGTCCTTGCACCTGGCAAAGTTTGGATAACTGCTTCCTTTGTGGAATTAACCAAGACGCTGCGTCTGGCTCGCAGACGTTTTTTCACCATAAAATTCATTGATGTTTCCGAGTAAAACATTACAGAAATGCCAAAGCTTCATTATATGACATTTTTGGTTGCATTTTAGTCCATCCATGGGGGATTTTGCCATCTTTGATGGCTACATGGTTGGTTTCCGCACTTCGTGAGCCTAAGAAGCAACGTGAGAAAATGCCATTTCGATACCGTTGACCCGGAGAAGGCCGAAAATTGACCCATCAGAAAAGTGGCTTTTTTTGCCATCTGTGGGTCCTGCCAAGACCCCGGATGAAGGTCTGCTTGGTTTCTCCCACTTCCCAGACCAGAAAAGTGTATTTTCAGCAGCTAGAAAAAAAGGTGATTTTGCGACAGCAAAAAAAAAAAAAAAGACAGAAAATGGTCCCCTGTCGAACAAGTAGTGTTTTTTGCCATCTTCGGGTCCTGCCGAGACCCCCGATGAATGTCTGGTTGGTTTCTCCCACCTCCTGGACCAGAAAGGTGTCGTTTCAGCAACCTGAAAAAATGTGATTTTGAGACCAGAAAATTGGCCCGTCTGAAAAGTGGCGTTTTTTTGTCCGTGAACGTGTGGATGGTTTCTCACACTTTCCGGACAACAAGTGTTCAGCAACTTGAAAAAATGTGATTGCGTGAAAACCTTGGAGCTGAAAAAAAGGCTGAAAATGGGCCCTTCAGAAAAGTGGGGTCTTTTGCCATCTTTGAGTCCTGCCGGGACCCCCGACCCATCTACTTTGTAGCGCTGTGTGGGTGGCCAGAACCAATGCCAACTGTCCTTTGGATATTTTCCGGGTCAGACACCAGAACTGGATGAGTAGTGGACAATGCAGCATCGCTGACTTGTCAAAAAACAAACTTTTGACACAGAAGTTGCTGAAAAAAAAGAGAAAAATGGAGCACCAGAAGTTTACCGGTAAAAATGTATGATTGGATAGCTTATTAAAAATAATCCCCTTAGAGGCTTAAAACTGTTGGCGTTGATTAAAAAAGTACTTGGACGGAGTCAATGTTAAAAAAAATTAACATTCGTCTCTCATGGAAATACATTTCAGAAAGGTTCCCGGCCCCTGCTTTATACCTTCTTCTACGCCTGTGTTGGTAGACCTCAGAGCCGGACACTTTAAGAGTAGAAATGGATGCAAAGTTCGGGCTTTCAGCTGGACTCTCATTGTGCATCTTTTTCTCTTCTTGTTCCCTCAAAGTGCTTGGCCTTGACGCCACTGCCACACACATTACATCTCCTGTTAAAAACACGCACGTGCGTGCGTGCGTGAAGGTGAACGCGGTCTTTGGATTGTGCGAGTGACGTAAGAACTCGCCGCAATAAAAAAGCCTGCGGTACCCCCCCTGAGCCATCAAGAAAGTCCACCAGAATCCCCTTCCTGCCTCCTTAGCGACATATCCCTCATGATGAGCTGCACGGTGAGGAGCTGCGTGCTAACCCTGCTGCTGCTGTGCACGTGGCGGCTGCAAGACGGAGCGCAGGCCTGCAGCTGCTCCTTCATGCACCCGCAGGTGGAGTTTTGCAAGGCGGACGTGGGTAAGGTAACATGAGGTTTGCCCCTTTTTCAGTTTAGATCGCTATTTCTCCGTTGTCAAAAATATGGCATTTCCGACATGAGAGAGTGGAAACTTCTCCTCCTGTACAATGTGGAAGTGGTACGTTTTCTTCGTCCATCGTCTCCACTCCATTTCAACCTTCCATCCATTTTCCGCATCCAGCTACAATTGCAAAAATGTTTCACTTATTTATACCGGATGCCACATTTTGAGCGCCTTTTGATGCACCCTGTTGTATCCGTGCTGCATTCACACACTCTGGCTCCTGTCTTTCCAGCCATCAGGGTGAAGGTGCTCGCAGGGGAGGGTCAAGTGGACTCCCGTTTCTACGGCGTTCACAACACCATCAAGTACAACATTAAGCAGATCAAGGTGAAGTCATGGAATGTAAAGCATCTCGTGGTTATGTCGGAATGCACGCAAGCATGTTTGCATTTTGATTTTCCAGAAGTACAAAGGCCCTGCGATGGATTTTGATGCCATCTACACGCCATACAGTTCTGCCGCCTGCGGAGTGAATCTGGCCAACGGCGTAGAGTATCTTATCACAGGTAGACACAAAACAAACCAACAAAGACCTGATGTTGAGATTTGTACGCGTGTCTCCAAGCAGCAGCTCGTCAAAGAGCAAAATCCTTTTTCTCCCACATTAGATGCATATGCACATATGTACATACTGTATGTACATGCGCTCAACAAAATTTGTTTCTCATGTTAACACATCCACTTTTAACTTGTGGTTGTTTTTCTCGTAATAATGACTTCATTCCCGTAATATTATGATTTTATTCTCGTAATAATATAACTTTTACAAAAAAAAAATTTTGTGCTACTTTAACAACTCTTTTGTTTGTTTGTCATAAAGTTGTGATAAAAAAAACAAAAACGTCTTTCTTGAAAATGTCAGCCTTGTGCCGCTAAAATGATGTTAATTTTCCTCAGTATACATAGTATAGTATTTATATACATGGTATACATATATATGACATTATTCTAGTAAAATTGCAATTTTTTTCTCATTAGACTACAACTTTTTGCTCTTAATATTTTGAAATTTTTTTCAATTTCAGCTGTTTTTTTTTAAATTTTCAAACTATTTTAGCTTTCTTTTAATTATGACTTTATTCCAGTAATATTATTTGTTTATTTTTGTAACATTAGAAATTTTTCCACCTCATTTTTTGAAAACTTATTTTACTAGATCTTTATTTGTTGTTTTGTTTGTTTTTCATAAAACTGCAACTTAATTCTTTTTTTTTTAATTCCAGCTTTCTGACGGAAATTTTTCTCATAATATATATATATTTTTAATTCTCATTAGAATACAACTTTTTTCTTTTAGTACTTTATTCTCATACATTTGTTGTTTTTTTCTTTCTTCTTGTAAATTTTCTTCTTATATTTATGACTTTGTTGCCACAATATTTGGACTTTATTTTCGTAACATTCTAACTTTTTCTGCAACGTAATTTTTCAAAAATTATGTTTTTTTATTTTTTGTTTTGCATTAAATGACATCTTTCTCATATTTCAGATATACCACTGAAATGACGTTATTGTTTCTCAAAATATTACATATAAATATTTTATTGTCATAAAATTGACCTCATTAGAATATGACTTTTTTCTGTTAATATTTTGACTTTATTCTTGTAATATTGTAACTGTTTTTGCAATCTGACTTTCCACAAATTATATCTTTTTTTGTTGTTTTTGTTTGTTTGTTTTTAAATAATTTACAACTTTAAAGAATAATTTATTCCTCCTATTTCAAGCCTTTGCTACAAAAATGACATTATTGTCCCTCAAAATATTACAACATTAATCGCATAAAATTGCCATTTTTACTTGATAGAGTACAATTTTTTTCTTAAAATATTTTAACTTTATTTTCGTAACATTAAAGCGGTTTTCTCTTTCTTTCTGCTGTTGTTTTTTTTCTTGTAAATTTTCTTCTTGTAATTATGCCTCTATTGCCAATTATTCTCGTAACAGTATCACTGTTTCCGCAATGTAACGTTCCAAAAATTACAACTTTATTAGTTGTTTGGTTAACTCCTTTCAACTTTGTTACTAAAATATTTATTTGATATTTCTCCTCATAATTTTCAATTTTTTTGTCCTAGTTTGACTTTGTTACTGCTGATTTTTCCATATTTTGCTGCTGTTGTTGTGTTTTTTTTTAAGTTTTCTTGTTAAATGATATTTTTTAAATGTGCTGCGGGCCAATAAATAAAAAGTTGTGAGCTGCAAATAGCCCCCAGGCAGCACTTTCCAATTCCTGTACTTCTATTTAAGGACAAACATGCACAAAATAGCATTGACCTTGACCGTACTTTATTAGGATGTGTAGCGAAGCCCGCTTAGTGACGAAACTGTCCTCTGAAGCGATGGGCGGCTCAAGGACGCCTAATGTGACGTTTTCTGTCTTTCCCCATTGCAGGCAAACTGGTTGACGGGTTGCTGCGCGTCGGGCTGTGCAACCTCATTGCGCCCTGGCAAAAACTGAGCACCGCCATGAGGATGAACTTGGGGCAGCAGTATCAAAAGGGCTGCAAATGCCAGGTAAGCAAACCTAACGGATCGTCAACGGTGATGTCAGAGAACGCCGTCGATGAGACCCCTCCCTCTTTGCTCGGTCCGCAGATCACCCGGTGCCGCTCCTTCCCATGCAAGGGCGGCGACCCGGCAAAGTGCTTGTGGACGGACTTTCTGGTTTCGGTCGACGGGCTTGCTTGTATCCAGAGAGGCGACGGCTCCTGTGCTTGGTACAAACGGGCCACCTCGCCCATAAAGCGTTTGAGGGACATTAAACGCCAGTAAAAATCCACCGAGCAGAAGATAACAAAATGAACAAATAAATCATCTATTTCTAAGAAAGTTGGGGGTGCAGTTTTTTTTAAAGCCATGCACAATTGTGAGCGAAGGTGAACGCAGGTGAAGGCAATCATCCAATCATGCAAGAGTGTGGGAGGAGCTGACCCCCTCAAGAAAACACACCAGAATTCTCCTACGACTGCAACCCCGGCCTTGTTTGCTCCAATCCCCCTCATGATGAGTTGGACCCTGAAGAGTTTGGTGCTAGCCCTGGTGCTGCTGAGCACGTGGAGGCTGCAAGATGGCGCACGAGCCTGCTCGTGCCTTCCTGTGCATCCACAGACGGCGTTCTGCCAAGCAGATGTCGGTAGGTTGAACGCGATGCTATTGCTTTCCTTGTACACATACTATCTTATTGTTGGTAAGTGTACCTCAAAGATGGACCGACGGGAAACGCAGGCGGTGGGAGTAGTGAGGCAGGTGTGTGGAGTACTGTGGCCACTAGGTGTCAGCAATGTTCCGTTAGACTAGAAACAAGACGTTAGCTTACCGTCCGGCACGACTGCGTGAAAACTTCTCTTCCCGTTCCGTGTGGGCGCTGTAAGCTCCATGCTTTTTTCTTCCCGGCTCTGCCTGCTTTAAACCCAAAAATGTTCTTCCCCGCTCTGCTTGAAACCCCCCCAGTTAGAAAGCGCCTACATGAATAGGCGGCTAACTAGTTAGCTCGCTAACGGCTAACGCCATGGCGGTCTTTTTTTTTTTTTGGTCCCTTCCGAGATCCCGTAGCCTGCGCATTAAAGCTGCGCAGTGGCGTAGGCGCGTGAACGTGACTACATGGCTCTAGTGATGACACAGATTGGTACATAAAGAGTCAAACAGGTTTCCTATGCTTACCAGTAAAATGTTCCCTTTATTGATACCGAATCCTACTTTTGCCGGCGGTCTGGAACCAATTAATCGAAATAAAGGAGGGGAAGCTGCACTTCCAGACTACAGCTGACAATGTGGTGTTGGCCATGATCTCCCATCTGGATGCACCTTGTTGTATTGTGCATTAAAATATCATTCATCTCAATACTTTTGTCTTTCTAGTCATCACAGCAGTGGTGCTCGCAAGGAGGGATGTTGGAGATGAAGTGACGTATGACATCGAACTGACCAAGGTTATTATGAGGGATTATAGCATTTGTATGCCGGCATTTATATTTTGGTTGCTTTTCCAGATGTTCAAGGGCCCAGACGGGGACATCGATGCCATCTACACTGCAGCCTCCTCTGCAGCCTGTGGTGTGACTCTGACCAATGGTGTAGGATATCTTCTCACAGGTTAAAAACAAACCTATTTTTTTAAGTGGTGATTTTCCCTATAGGAAGTTGAGGGAGTAGTCCGTTCCAGGAAAACATTGTTCCTCAAAACTTGCATAAAGTGTACTGGTTAATGTCAGTATCTGCTCAAGATTCTTGGACATGCAGAGAATCACTATACTGTTTCTCATTAAGATTGAAAAACAATTTAAAGAGGTAGTGCACTAAAACACTGCTCTGTGGTTGATGTAAAGGGATGTTGCAGAGGTTTCAGTCGAGCCTTAAAGCTGGACTTGAACCCCCTTTCTCACTAAGCCCTACGGGGGACATGCCGTTAGTTTGAATGCTAATGAGCTGTGCTTTGGCCTGCACTTACCCAACGCAACAGATGCCCTATCCCATACTTTCGTTTCGTCTTTCACAATCGCAGGCAGACTGGCGTCGGACGGATCGCTGCACGTCGCACAGTGCGACTTCATTGCGCCCTGGGACGGCATGAGCGCCTCCCAAAAGGTCGACTTGGTACAGCGTTATAAAAATGGCTGCAATTGCCAGGTAAACAAACAAATGGAACTTTTCTGGCCGATTCTGGTCAATGAAACTCCGCGTCTTTGCTCCATCCTCAGATCACTCCATGCCACGCCGTCCCATGCAAGGACAGCAGCCCGGATGAGTGCCCGTGGACTGATTTTCTGACAAATTCGGGCGATATGGAGCAGGCCAGACATTTTGCTTGTCTGAAGAGAAGCGATGGCGCTTGTGCCTGGTCTAAGGGGGCCCCTTCGCCCAAACATGTCATGGACACTAAAGGACGTTGAAACATCCATGCAAATATACAAATAAATCATCTGAGAAAGCATGGCGGTGTGCTTCTTTTGTGGTTGACAGCATGTGTGCCATTATACACTTGTTTGCAATGCTGTGTTCCTTCAGAAATTAAATCGCTGTTTTGTAGCGGTCTAGTCTGAATATAACACTCCGGTCACTTTGTGGCAGTAAAGAGTCACAATATCAACACTGCAAGTCTAATATGGAGTGAGAAACATTCTGTGTGGAAGTGGTAAATTTGCAGAATGTGGTGTAACAAGTGTGTTCCTGTCTAATGCGTTCTAATGTTAACCCTATTTAAAAAGTCAAGTTTTGCATGCACTAGCCATTTGAATATTCCATTAGCATCGAGGCCAGTTTGAGAACCAGTTAACCGCCATAAACAAGGTACAGCCCTTATCTTGTCAGGGAAAGAAACCTGGTGGGTCATGCACCAGGGCTGTCAAATCAAAGTTGACTTAAAGGTTGTGTGCCAAACACCCGGCACTTTTGTGTATTTCTTCTAATTGGAAGTATTAAAAACCTTGCCTTTTTACCTAGCATGACTGGGTAATGCAGCACACTTGTATGCATCAGCAGGGCATGCCCCAATAATCCAGGCTCAGAAAATAGGTCAAGGCTTTGAGGAAAATGTCGCCGACACTGACAAATGGGTAAGTGGCATACATAGAGTACCTTTTCATCCCAGCTCCCCACGCAGGTCCTTCTGTCCTTGCTGATTGGATGAGCCAGGAAGAAGGGAGGGGAGACGGTTGCAGACTATGGTGGTTTTGTCGCGGCTGTTGGTGTCAAAGTGATTGATCGGGTGCCTGCTGGTCCTTTGGCTGGGCTTATGCCTCTTAACCGTGTCATTTTGTTGTCATATTCCGGTTGGGTAGCAATTTTTTTCTATTAAAAGTGAATTGTCTTTGTGTTTTCGTTAATACTCCCTGTCATTTCTCTGCCGTACAAAGCCAAGTAAACCGCAGCCATCAAATTCTGCCTGGTAACGGATTGGTTTACTTGACTGGTAGTTTTTTTAAAAATTTGAATTATGTTGGCTTAAATAGTAATTGTCTGTGTGGTTTCGAACACACGGATCAGACAGGCAGAGAACGTGTAGACATTTTTTTGTGTGAAGGCAAATCGTCCAATCATCCAAGAGTGTGGAAGGAACTCCCACAACAGTTAGACCAGAATTCCTCTACGGCTGCAGCAATTCCCTCAAATCTGTTTAATTAGCAACATTTTCCCTCATGATGAGTTGGAGGGTGAAGAGTTTGCTGCTACCCCCAGTGCTGCTGTGCTTGTGGAGGCTGAAAGAAGGAGGGAGCACAAGCGTGCACGTGCGGTCCCGTGCATCCACAGGCGGCTTTTTGCCAAGCAGATGTTGGTAAGTTTAACATGAAAATATGATTTTGTGTCCCTTCGTTCTCACACTGCTAACATTGCAGCTGCACATTTAATTTAATCTTGTGGAGGCCCTCAGTTGTCCAGGTGTTATCCATAGTAGCAGAGATCTGAATCGTCAGCTGGACTGGGTGGTAGACTTGCGGACGTTTCGCTTCTATTCGAATGGCACTGCACCGGGGGCAAAACAGCAGTGCATCTACGTCTGAAGGCCACAAACCACAATTTTAAAGACTTTGAGGTCACGATTTTAGCTAGGGAAAAGCTCTGGTTCGAAAGATGGGTGAAAGAAGCCTATTTTGTCAAGAAGCATAACTCCGTTCTCAACCGAGATGACCCCCCCCCCCCCCCCCCCCCCCCTATCAAAGGCCCTAACACAGGGGTAGGGAACCTATGGCTCGGGAGCCAGATGTGGCTCTTTTGATGACCACATGTGGCTCTTTAGTTTTTTCTTAAAATATATGCAACATATCTTGCTTTGCAACAGGTGTGCGGTCCAAGTGATTTGTTGGCCCGCCGCACATTCTAAAAATACAATTTCTCAAAAAACTTCAAGGAAATTAAAAATCAGCAGTAATTTTACAAAAATCAATTGGATGGAGAGAAATTCAGAATATAAAAGTGTCATTTTTGGACAATTTGGTTCCAGAATAGGTTTTAATTTTGGATGAATAATGTCAGAACGTTACAGGAATAAAGTCATAATTACGACAAAAGTTGAAACAATGGAAAAAAATTTTTTTAAATGGCAGAAATTGAAAGAAATTTCCTGTCAAGCATTAAGATTAAAAAAAGGCACCATTTAATGAGAATAAACGTGTTATGAGTAAAAATAATGCCATTTTAGTAACATAGAGTTGTTGTTTTTTGCCGTTATACGTAAAGTTGTAATTTTTTTATTATTAGGTCGTTGTAATAAAGTTAAAATATTGTGGGAACAAAGTGCTAAAATTACAATTAAATATAGAAGTTTTGTTTTATAGTGTATAGTGACATTTTAAAGTAAAACATGTCAGGAATCACAGAGTTAGAATAACATTCAAAATATAAAAACTTCTCAGCACTTTCATCCTTCCAATTCAGACACTAATTACTAATTATTGGAGGAATGACTTGCTGAAAAATGCACACTTTTACCTGTGATCCCTTTTAAAAACGACATTCCAAAATACAGGACAATCCGGAAATACGTGGCTTTCATGGCTCTCTTAGCCCCGAAGGGTCCCGACCCTGCCCTGACAGATCAAGGGAGCGGCAGGCCTTCGATAATGCAAATGTGACGGCGAGCGGTAATGAACAGCTGACCCAAAAGGAAGAGTTCAGGGTTCAGGGAACCTCGATTTTAACAAATCAGAATTTTGCTCCGCCAAGGACACACAGGTTTGTTGAACTGAGAGGGATGACAGACAAAACAAAATAAATTTAAATTACATTTATTTATAATTTAGAAAAGTTCAACTTTATTTTGTTACTCTAAAATACCCATTTACAATTGTCACACGCACAACTTTCACACAAAGGAAAATACAAAAAAAAGAAATATTCTAAAATTTGCAGCGGCCTCATTAAGGGACCCGCAGCAGCAGACCTGTTTATCCAGCAGTGCAACAACGAGGGGATCCCAGAAGGGGAGACTCGTCACTGTAAGCCCAACAAATAAGGGCAAAATTAGACCCATTAGTAATACATTTAAATTTGAATAAGAATGCAAAAGCCCCATGTCACTCAGCCGCGGGCGCTTCAGCTGGAAACGCAGGAAGCCGGAGACCGGGCATGCGCAACCCAGCGGCCAATGACTGACGCGCAACAAAACGGAAATCCTTAATAGTGATATCCTAAAATTATGAGATGTAGTTAATACTTACCACGCAGCATTTTACAAAGAACAATTAAGGCGCAGGATAACACCCTCGCCAACAGCCTAAAGAAAGCGCAAGCGCAAGTTCAGTATGTGGGAATGTGGCAGTACTGGACACTGCTCTCAGGAGGAGCACATTAGGTCTGCAAACCTGTGGACTTAGTTGTACTTCTCTGTACGGAAGACTCTGCAAAACCTTCACAACTCTACCCGCCAGATTCAGATCTCTACTGTTGTACGTTGAAATCAGCATTCATTTGTTGAAACACTTTCTCTGTCTGTGGAGTCGTCACGGCAAAGGTGCTTTCAAGCGAGCATGTTGGTGGATTGGGCCAAACCATCAAGTATAACATCAGACAGAGCAAGGTTGCTACAAGGGATTTCTAATCATGTCTGCATGCAAGCGCATTCATCTTGTATTTGATATTCCAGATGTTGGAGGGTCCTCGCAGGGATGCTGATGCAGTCTACACTGCACCCTCCTCTGCAGCCTGTGGAGTGACCTTGACCGATGGTGTAAAATATCCTCTCTCAGGTATTTTTTTTAATGCTGGCTGATTTTTGAATTGTGTTGGCCCGAATCTAGCCTTGATGCTGGAATTTAGACCTGGCCCTACCATTTGTGTCTGTAGCTTCAATGCTAATGAGCTCGTGCACTTAGACAACATAACGGATGCAGTATATCACACACGTCGTCTGTCTAATTTTTGCATCTACTTTGCCTTTTCACCATTGCAGGCAATCTGGCGCCTGACGGGACTCTGCATGTTGGACTGTGTAACTTCTACGCACCCTGGGACAGCTTGACTGACTCCCAAAAGGTCAACCTGGTGCTATCGAAAAGGCTGTGATTGCCATGTAAGCACAAATAATGGATATCCAATAGAAAAATCCCATTTTTTGTTTTTCATCTATTAAATCCAGATCTCAGATCACTCCCTGCTTCGCCACCCCGTGCACGACCAGCCGCCCGGCTGAGTGCTCGCGGACGGACTTTCCGCCAACCTCGGGCAGTAGGGAGCAGGCCAGACATTCTGCTTGTCTGAAGAGAAGTGATGGCTCTTGGGTGTGGATCAGGGGGCACCCCCTCGGCAGAAAATGCGGTCAAAACGCTAAAGGTCGTTCAAACTCCACCATGCAGAAGACATCAACGAACCAATACAATTCCAAAGAGCCAATGCTGCTTGTCCTTTTGGAAGTTGATAATTAGTCACGATTGTGACGGTGTTGGAAAACATTACGCTACCACCGTAGCTATTTTTGTGCATCGAAACACTTGTTATGTTAACAAGCGGACAAACGGGCAATTGTTTTTGTGAAAGAACAAAAACAAAAGGGTGGGGTGGACATAGGTGTGACAGCATATCATACAATGTCAGCTCTGGGTGTAAAGTTTCAAAGAAGCATTTTTCCAGTGTAAACAAACGGCCAACTACAATGTTTAGTATTAACACTGCAATGTTAGCAACTTGCAGGAATTGTAAACATCTGCAACATGGAGAGGGCCCTCAATGTCATTGTATTTGTTGGGGTTGAAAGAATCCTTGTTTAGATTCCTTGTTTAGAAGGTCCCATGACTGTTAACAGAGACAGACTTTGCACATAAACCTGTCCTTTATTTACACCGCACTTCCATGACGTCAGCGGGCATCATGTAACCCTGGGTTACATTGGCATGAGACAGTCGTTTGTTTGACTTCCCTGATTTTAACTGCTTAGAGGAAGTTGGCTGTTGTGTGTCAAAGGCGGGTATTTCTGCACCATGAATGGGGTCGGGTTATGGTATGAGTCAGGCGAAGGTGAACGCAGGTGAAGGCAATCATGCAGGTGATGTAAGAGTGTGGGCGGAGCTTCCAGCAATAAAAGGCTGCCGACCCCCTCAAAGAAATACACCAGAATTCCTCTCTGGCTGCAAACCCTGCCTTGTTATCTCCAATTTCCCCTCACAATGACTTGGACAGTGAAGAGTTTGGTGCTACCCGTGCTGGTGCTGAGCATGTGGAAGCTGCAAGAAGGAGCACAAGCCTGCACGTGCGGCCCTGTGGATCCACAGACAAGTTTTTGTGAAGCAGACGTTGGTAAGTTGATTATCCAACAATATACAACATGGCTGCTGATGTACATATAGCTGGAAGTAGAGTGTTTGACTAGGAAAGAAATGGGAAGTTGGGGAAGCACAGGTGTTCCTAATCCATGTGATGGGAATACTCAGTCAGGCGTTCCTGCTCTAGTGTGGAAATGGTTGTAAGGAACTGGAATAGATTTCTGATATTTTTGTCTTTCAGTCATCAAGGCAAAGGTGCTTGCAAGGACGGATGTTGGTGGAAATGAAGTGAAATATGACATCCAACAGACCAGGGTAAATAATAATAATAATAATAATAATAATAATAATCTAGTATGTAGACACTTATCTTGGTGGATTTTCCAGATGTTCAAGGGCGATCAGTGGGATTTTGATGCCGTCTACTCTCCATCCTCCTCTGCAGCCTGTGGACTGACATTGACCATTGGTGTAGAATATCTCATCATGGGTAAAATCAACATTTCATTGACCTAGTTTTTTTTCTCTTTAAAAAAATAAAAGGCCTACATCCCCTCCGGGGTCAGAGTTTATCCCAAACTTTCATAAAGTGTTCCTTTCTGAATCAAAGGTCCCGTAACATGCTCTTGGGTTTCAGTGGTCCCACAATTGCTGCTCCAAGTCTAACCTTCTATGCTGGAATTGAGATGTTGTCTTTTCAGGAAGCCCTACTAGGAACATGCTCTTGTCTGTAGCTTTAAATGCTCATTAGCTGTGCTTGCCAACATAACAGATGCTGTATATCCCTTTTTTACTTTGCATCTTATTTCACCAACACAGCCACACTGGCACCTGATGGTTTTCTGCATGCCACCTCCTGCGACTTTGTTGTGCCCTGGAACAGCCTGACTGCCTCCCAAAGGGTCGGCCTGGTACGGCGCTACCGAAGGGCCTGTGACTGCCGGGTAAGCACCACTAATGGGTATCCAAGAAACATCAGCCTTGCATTTTTATCAATTACGTCCCATCTTGATTCTCAGATGATTCCCTGCTTGGTCGCCCCCTGCGACCCTCCTAGTTGCTAGATGGACTTCTGCGAGTGATGGGGCAGGCCGGCCATTTTGCTTGTCGGAAGAGAAGTGATGGCTCTTGTGCCAGGATCAGGGGCACCCTTTGCCCAGAAAGGCTTACGGCTGTTAAAATCCCACCATGCAGATGTCAATTTATGAATAAATGGTTTAATTGAAAAAGCGTTTTTGTTCTGTTTTGGAAAGTCATATGATGAGAAGTTGTGATGACCTAACGTTGCTACCACAGCTTAACTGGGATTGTTTTGGTGAAATAAAAATGGAGGGTGTGACAGCAAATGAAGCATTTCTTCCAGTGGAGACAAATGGCCAAAAAACATTTATGAATATTAAAATTGAAATATCAGCTTCCGGGAAGTGTACAGAAGCAAGATGATGGTCTTCATGAATGGCACAACAACGGACCTCAGTGTTTGTTAGGGTTGGGTGATGATGAAGTTTCAATGATTCCTTGTTTAGATTGTGGTTCCAAAAAATCTTGTTGCTTTTGAGAGACGGGGTTATGAAAGTTTGGATGGTTGAAATGAGGGTGCCAACCAAAGGTTTGTTTTTAATGAAATTTTGAACTTCATATTGAACTTTTCTCAAATGGCTGTTTTCCAACATGTATGTAAACACGTTTGTTTCCACAAAAGTACTTTTACAAAGAATGCTTACTAGTAGTATACTCCGTTTGCTGCCTGAACGTGAGTAGAAAATATTTTTGGTAAACATGAACATCTCGGGAGAATTGCAATCTGTGTGCATTCAACACGCCATGAATAAAACCCACGTGTTTTAAATGGAGTGGTCCATTGTGGGGGTGGAGTTCAGCGTGTGGACAGAAATAAACTGCTCATAAATGGGAAAGACTTTAAAAAAATTTCAGATTTAAACGGGGGGGAAAATGATCTTGAATATCTTCGCTGATAAGTAGGTGATGTATTAGTAACAAAATGATGCCACGTGCTTGTACGCATGCCTGACAACGTCGGGGCATGCCCCTAATGAGACCACGGATGGTGTCCTGGGGGATCTCCTCCCAGATCTGGACCAGGGCATCCCTGGGCTCCTGGAAAGTCTGAGGGGCAACCGGGCAGCGCCGGATGGACCAAAGCAATGTCCCAGAGGTGTTCTATTGGGTTTAGCTCAGGTAAAGGTGGAGGCCAGTCAATATTACAGGAATAAAATAATTACGAAAAAAGTTGAAACAATGGAGAGAAAAAACAGCAGAAATTTAAATAAATTGCTGTAATTTTAAAAGTACAAAACTCAAAGCATTAAGATTTAAAAAAGGCACAATTTTACAAGAATAAACTTCTTATGAGTAAAAATAATTCCTTTTTAGTAGCATAGAGTTGTTTTTTGCCGTTATACATAAAGTTGTAATTTTTTGATTATTAGGTCGTTGTAATAAAGTTAAAATATTGTGGGAAGAAAGTGCTAAAATTACAATTAAATATAGAAATTTTGTTTATAGTGTATATATATATAATTTTTTGTCTGACATTTTAAAGTAAAACATGTCAGGAATCACAGAGTTAGAATAACATTCAAAATATAAAACCTTCTCAGCACTTTCATCCTTCCAATTCAGACACTAATTACTAATTATTGGAGGAATGACTTGCTGAAAAATGCACACTTTTACCTGTGATCCCTTTTAAAAACGACATTCCAAAATACAGGACAATCCGGAAACACGTTCAGGCTTTCATGGCTCTCTTAGCCCCGAAGGGTCCCGACCCTGCCCTGACAGATCAAGGGAGCGGCAGGCCTTCGATAATGCAAATGTGGTCCACACCGCCCAGCAACAGGTAGCTCCTAACAAAGGCCATGCAATTTGGGGAGACAAACAAGTTCAGTAGGTAGGAATGTGGCAGTACTGGACACTGCTCTCAGGAGGAGCTCATTAGGTCTGCAAACCTGTGGACTGAGTTGTACTTCTCTGTACGGAAGACTCTGCAAAACCTTCACAACTCTACCCGCCAGATTCAGATCTCTACTGTTGTACGTTGAAATCAGCATTCATTTGTTGAAACACTTTCTCCGTCTGTGGAGTCATCACGGCAAAGGTGCTTTCAAGCGAGCATGTTGGTGAGATGAAGTGAAGTATGACATCAAACAGACCAGGGTAAATAATAATAATAATAAAAATGGTGTCCTGGCAGGATCTCATCCCAGATCAGGACCAGGGCATCACTGAGCTCCTGGACAGTCTGAGGAGCAACCTGGCGGTGCCGGGTGGACCTAAACATAATATCCCAGGGGTGTTCTATTGGGTTTAGGTCAGGTGAGCGTGGGGGCCAGTCAATGGTATCATTTCCTTCATCCTCCAGGAACTGCCTGCATACTCTAGCCACAAGAGGTCGGGCATTGTCGTGGACCAGGAGGAACCCAGGTCGCACTGCACCTGCGTAGGTTCTGACAATGGGTCCAAGGATTTCATCCCGATATCTAATAGCAGGCAGGGTGCCATTATCTAACCTGTAGAGGTCTGTGTGTCCTTCCAGGGATATGCCTCCCCAGACCATCAGTGACCCACCACCAAACGGCCATGCTGAATGATGTTGCAGGCAGCATAACGTTCTCCACGGCATCTCCAGACCCTTTCACGTCTGTCGCATGTGCTCAAGTTGATCTTGCTCTCATCGGTGAAGAGCACAGGCTGCCAGTGCCATATTTGCCAATTCTGGTGGTCTATGGCAAATTCCAATCGAGCTCTACGGTGCTGGGCAGTGAGCACGGGGCCCACTACAGGACGTCGGGCCCTCAGGCCACCCTCATGGAACCTGTTTCTGATTGTTTGGTCAGAAACATTCACACCAGTGGCCTGCCGGAGGCCATTTTGTAGGGCTCATCCTAGTTTCTCCTTGCACAAAGGAGCAGATACCGATCCTGCTGAGGGTTTAAGGACCTTGTATGGCCCTGTCAAGCTCCCCTGGTGTAACTACCTGTCTCCCGGAATCTCCTCTATGCTATAGAGACTGTGCTGCGAGACACAGCAAACCTTCTTGCAACGGTACGTATTGATCTGCCATCCTGGAGAAGTTGGATTACTTGAACAACAACAGTAGCGTCCAGGTACGGCACCGTGCTATCAACAGAGATGTTGGTCCAAGCCAAATGAAAAACTACGGCAGTAGAAAGTCAGTAAGTAAAAAAATCATCCAAAAGAGATGAGTGGCCTCAACCTGGAAAAGCATTCCTGTTTTGGGGTCTGTCTCACTGTTGCCCCTCTGATGCTCCTGTTGTTGATTTCATGAACAGCAAAGCATCTGAAACTGATGAACAACCCCCTCTGCTACTTAACTGACCACATCAATATCCCAGAAGTTTGACTGATAGGTTTCTATACTCTGATTAAAAAGTCTTGCTCTAATTTTTTCGAGCACTGTACAAACGTATGTTCGGGACAACAGACACAGGTCCGCCCAAGGACGAGCACCAGCCTGGCACCCCTGTTTTAGCACAATGGTGTCGAAAGACAAATGAGATACTTCATAAAATTCCTCAGCCAGCTCTCCCTGGCCTTTGTCTCTGCTGTATGGTACAACAGCGACAATAGCTCATTTCTGCCTGATCTGATGATTTTTTTCCATTCATTAGCAAAAACCGTATTTCAATTGGTATTGACATTACTTTTACCAGTTAGCGTCAGGCATCCAGTAAAGACAAAGGATGAAGATCAAGGACAAAATGGAATTACAATATGACTACTTTGTATGTTTCTGTATTATTCATTGTTTTTATACGTCCACATGTATTTCCTTTTCCTTTTCTCACTCCTGTGATTCCATTCCATTCCATTCCATGATTCCATTGCACTAAAAAGGTAGCTGCGTGGGAGTGAAGGTGAACGCAGGTGAAGGCAGTCATCCAATCATGCAGGTGATGTAAGAGTGTGGGAGGAGCTTCCGGCAATAAAAGGCTGCCGAACCCATCAAGACAATACACCAGAACTCCTCACTGGCTGCAATCCCTGCCTTGTTATCTCCAAATTCCCTCATGATGAGTTGGACGGTGAAGAGTGTAGCGCTACCTCTGGTGCTGCTGTGCATGTGGAGCCTGCAGGAAGGAACACAAGCTTGCAAGTGTCCTTTGCCAGATCCACAGACGGCTTTTTGCCAAGCGGATGTTGGTAAGTTGAGGATTAAAATGTTGTATGGAGTGTTTGTTTGATCCTACACATGAACCTATCCAACAATATACAACATGGCTGCTGATGTACATATAGCTGGAAGTAGAGTGTTTGACTAGGAAAGAGATGGGAAGTTGGGGAAGCACAGGTGTTCCTAATCCATGTGATGAGAATATTGAGTCAGGTGTTCCTCCTCCAGTGTGGAAATGGTTGTAAAGAAATGGAATAGATTTCTGATTGGCTTTTGTGTTGATACTTTTCTGTCTTTCAGTCATCAAGGCAAAGGTGCTTGCCATGGATGATCTTGGTGATGACCTGAAGTATGACATCAAACAGCTAAGGGTAAATATGATTTTATATTTTTATGTATGCATACTCTTATCTTCGGGATTTTCCAGATGTTCAAGGGCCCTCGCAAGATTTTTGATGCCGTCTACACTTCATCCTCCTCTGCAGCCTGTGGACTGACATTGACCATTGGTGTAGAATATCTCATCATGGGTAAAATCAACCATCTTTTTTTTTTTCATGCAACAGGAAGTTCCTTTTTGACTCAAAGGTCCCGTAACATGCTCTTGGGTTTCAGCGGTCCCACAATTGCTGCTCCAAGTCTAACCTTCTATGCTGGAATTGAGATGTTGTCTTTTCAGGAAGCCCTACTAGGAACATGCTCTTGTCTGTAGCTTTAAATGCTCTTTAGCTGTGCTTGCCAACATAACAGATGCTGTATATCCCTTGTTTACTTTGCATCTTATTTCACCAACACAGCCACACTGGCACCTGATGGTTTTCTGCATGCCACCTCCTGCGACTTTGTTGTGCCCTGGGACAGCCTGACTGCCTCCCAAAGGGTCGGCCTGGTATGGTTCTACCGATGGGCCTGTGACTGCCGGGTAAGCACCACTAATGGATATCCAAGAAACATCAGCCTTGCATTTTTATCAATTACGTCCCATCTTGTTTCTCAGGTCAATCCCTGCTTGGTCGCCCCCTGCGACCCTCCTAGTTGCTAGATGGACTTCTGCGAGTGATGGGGCAGGCCGGCCATTATGCTTGTCGGAAGAGAAGTGATGGCTCTTGTGCCAGGATCAGGGGCACCCTTTGCCCAGAAAGGCTTACGGCTGTTAAAATCCCACCATGCAGATGTCAATTTATGAATAAATGGTTTAATTGAAAAAGCGTTTTTGTTCTGTTTTGGAAAGTCATATGATGAGAAGTTGTGATGACCTAACGTTGCTACCACAGCTTAACTGGGATTGTTTTGGTGAAATAAAAATGGAGGGTGTGACAGCAAATGAAGCATTTCTTCCAGTGGAGACAAATGGCCAAAAAACATTTATGAATATTAAAATTGAAATATCAGCTTCCGGGAAGTGTACAGAAGCAAGATGATGGTCGTCATGAATGGCACAACAACGGACCTCAGTGTTTGTTAGGGTTGGGTGATGATGAAGTTTCAATGATTCCTTGTTTAGATTGTGGTTCCAAAAAATCTTGTTGCTTTTGAGAGACGGGGTTATGAAAGTTTGGATGGTTGAAATGAGGGTGCCAACCAAAGGTTTGTTTTTAATGAAATTTTGAACTTCATATTGAACTTTTCTCAAATGGCTGTTTTCCAACATGTATGTAAACACGTTTGTTTCCACAAAAGTACTTTTACAAAGAATGCTTACTAGTAGTATACTCCGTTTGCTGCCTGAACGTGAGTAGAAAATATTTTTGGTAAACATGAACATCTCGGGAGAATTGCAATCTGTGTGCATTCAACACGCCATGAATAAAACCCACGTGTTTTAAATGGAGTGGTCCATTGTGGGGGTGGAGTTCAGCGTGTGGACAGAAATAAACTGCTCATAAATGGGAAAGACTTTAAAAAAATTTCAGATTTAAACGGGGGGGAAAATGATCTTGAATATCTTCGCTGATAAGTAGGTGATGTATTAGTAACAAAATGATGCCACGTGCTTGTACGCATGCCTGACAACGTCGGGGCATGCCCCTAATGAGACCACGGATGGTGTCCTGGGGGATCTCCTCCCAGATCTGGACCAGGGCATCCCTGGGCTCCTGGAAAGTCTGAGGGGCAACCGGGCAGCGCCGGATGGACCAAAGCAATGTCCCAGAGGTGTTCTATTGGGTTTAGCTCAGGTAAAGGTGGAGGCCAGTCAATATTACAGGAATAAAATAATTACGAAAAAAGTTGAAACAATGGAGAGAAAAAACAGCAGAAATTTAAATAAATTGCTGTAATTTTAAAAGTACAAAACTCAAAGCATTAAGATTTAAAAAAGGCACAATTTTACAAGAATAAACTTCTTATGAGTAAAAATAATTCCTTTTTAGTAGCATAGAGTTGTTTTTTGCCGTTATACATAAAGTTGTAATTTTTTGATTATTAGGTCGTTGTAATAAAGTTAAAATATTGTGGGAAGAAAGTGCTAAAATTACAATTAAATATAGAAATTTTGTTTATAGTGTATATATATATAATTTTTTGTCTGACATTTTAAAGTAAAACATGTCAGGAATCACAGAGTTAGAATAACATTCAAAATATAAAACCTTCTCAGCACTTTCATCCTTCCAATTCAGACACTAATTACTAATTATTGGAGGAATGACTTGCTGAAAAATGCACACTTTTACCTGTGATCCCTTTTAAAAACGACATTCCAAAATACAGGACAATCCGGAAACACGTTCAGGCTTTCATGGCTCTCTTAGCCCCGAAGGGTCCCGACCCTGCCCTGACAGATCAAGGGAGCGGCAGGCCTTCGATAATGCAAATGTGGTCCACACCGCCCAGCAACAGGTAGCTCCTAACAAAGGCCATGCAATTTGGGGAGACAAACAAGTTCAGTAGGTAGGAATGTGGCAGTACTGGACACTGCTCTCAGGAGGAGCTCATTAGGTCTGCAAACCTGTGGACTGAGTTGTACTTCTCTGTACGGAAGACTCTGCAAAACCTTCACAACTCTACCCGCCAGATTCAGATCTCTACTGTTGTACGTTGAAATCAGCATTCATTTGTTGAAACACTTTCTCCGTCTGTGGAGTCATCACGGCAAAGGTGCTTTCAAGCGAGCATGTTGGTGGATTGGGCCAAACCATCAAGTATAACATCAGACAGACCAAGGTTGCTATAAGGGATTTCTAGTCATGTGTTGCCTGGCAAAAAAAATGTTATCAAGCACAGGACACCAAAGTATTCTTATGGGGTTATTTATTCTGGAATTTAACTTTTGGGCGGTTGACTCTTTTTGTCGGAGAATATCAGAATACAAAGTCTATAAAAAAAACTGCAGTGGTTCTATACCCTGTAACATCGAATGGCATACTCTTAATACATTTTTACACACCATTTTCACATCAAGTATCATGAACATTACACATTTGATTGCACCAATGCTGCAACAAAAGTTGTCACATGACATATATTCAGCCTTAAATACAAATATATGCTTTGCAGTGAGAAGTGCAATCGACCTACGTTACTAATGAAATAAACGTTTTCCAACAGAAGGGCAAACTTCCAGCTTGTTCGAGGAGCAGCCGTCCTGCTATTCCCTAGCATCGGTTCTAAAGAATGCCTATTATTTACAATATTTACCTTTTGACCTTAAAAGCAGACTCCTAGAAGCGCATCGCTGCTTCTTGGCTCATGTTCAGCAGTGACTTCTGTCCCAAAGCACCACAACCAGCACCCCTAGTGGCGTTACCCGGAACTGCACTGTAAACACAGTTGTTTTTTTCCACTGGGCTACATTCTCCCCTGCAAAACAGTCAATGTCCTCAGTGACTTAACTAATACTCTGAACACCCTTCCAGCCCCCAAACTGGCCAACAGCTGCATTAGTGCATCTGGGCTTAAGGAAATGGAATTGCAGGTCGACCTTGGGAGGTGATGAGGGTTTGTAAGCATGCCGGCGTTGGGCCTCTGACATCGGCGGGGTGTTGGAATGGGGACTGGAACCTGTGAGTCCCCAGTTAGCTCTACAGAAGTAGCAAGAGCAGTTGGGTCATGTGATGGTGTCTGCTGACTTGATGATGGTGCAACAATGGCAGTCTCTGCATCATCAAGACTTCTTGGTCCCTCACTATCCTGATGAGAATTGTGGTGTCCTTCCCCCATTGTTTTCTCCACCTGGGAACAAGTCACTTCTTCTATCAGAACATATCAGGGCTCTAATTCCAAAAAGCTTTGCTCCACAACCGGGGCCTTCACAGCAGGTGGATCCGCTTCAACTGTTTCGCAGCATTGCTGCTTTCTCCTTGGCACGGGAAAAGGATGTACACAGGGCCCGAGGGTAACCTGATGGATGTTCTTCACTGTGGAGCTACCTTCAACTGTGTACGTACCGCCCTGTACGCCAACTACTTGGGACATTTCAGACCCCCATGCATCTTGTATTATATTTCTGCCCTTTGGCAGTTACGAAGATATACCAATTGTCCTACTTGCACATCTGGACAGTATGCATTCCCATGGTCACTTTCTAACCTATTTGCAATCTTCTCCTCCGCATATTGTTGTGCTCTCCGATGGGCATCATGTAGGCTTCCCTGATGAAGTGCTAACCGGTTATCTCCCCCATGTGAGTGCCCGTGACCCAGCAAGGCATCTGCTGGAAGGTAAGGTTCCACACCGAACACCAAAGGATACAGGAGTAACCCGTCGTAGGCATTAGTTAAATCTGGTAAATATTCAGGCCATCTGCGCTTCTTCTCGGGTGGCAACGTGCGCAAGAGCTCATGCATTGTCCGGTTGAAACGCTCACATTGGGTGTTTCCTTGAGGATGATGGGGGTGTGGTGCCAGTTTTCTTCACGCCATATAGTTTACAAAGTTCCTCAATAACTTCACTCTCAAAATTTCTTCCCTGGTCTGAAGGAAGTCTCTGAGGCACCCCATACTTCATGAACCATTCTTTGAGGATAATCTTAGCAGTTGCATCTGTTTTCTGATCCCCGATGGGAAACACCTGAGTGAACTTAGTGAAGATCTCAGTAACCACCAACACATTCTCTCTACCATCTAAAGCCGGCTCCAGCACACTGAAGTCAACTGCTACCACTTCAAGTGGCCGGGTAGCTAGAAAGGACTTCATGGGGACACGAGTCTTCCGCTGAGACAACTTAGAAAGCACACATCTCTGACACTTCTTAACCCACTGCTCAACGTCGTTATACATGCCCGTCCAAAAACACCTTTGTCTCAAAAGGTTCTGGGTGCGTTCCACTCCTTGATGCCCCGTCTGATCATGGACACTCTCTAGTACGACTTCCTTTAGTCTCTCGGGTAACAGGAGTTGCTGACATTCACCCATATGCGGGTCCTCAATAACCCTGTACAACAATCCATCAGTGTCTTTTATTCTGGACCATTGCCCGAACAAGGATATGACCGGTTTGCTTAATCGAACCCTTTCTTGTTGTGTTGCTTTTTTCTTTCGACCCCAAAAACCTCGGAACCTCGGAGTCCTTGCCATTGCCTTAACTGATCTTTGGAGTAACCTGGGAGAGTCAGAGTGCTTCCATGGAACTCAGGGTTCTCCCCTTCATGGTCAGTACTACTCGCTCTGACCTGTCTCACTTCACAACACCTGATACCGGCCAACCAAATGTCTCTGAAACAGCTCACTTGAGTACCAGGAGCTTACGTTTTAAACTGCTGTAATTTTGATCATTCTTCTCTGCACCCCTTAACCTCCTACTTGCAATGCTATGACACGTTTCCTTTCTTCTTGCAACTGATATAATACAGTGCCCAGTCCTAAACTGCTGGCATCGGTCTCCACAATAAAAGGGCGTGAGAAATCTGCATAGCCCAGTAGTGGAGCACTTGTCGACAGTTCCTTTAGACGTTCAAAGGAATCGCGCCATTTGGTGGTCCACAAATCATCAAACAACACCTTAGACCTGGTTGAGTTGTTTTGTTGAATACATTCATTCACCACATTGTGTAGTGGACCAGCTAACTGAGAAAAGCCCTGCAAGAACTTTCTATAAAAACCACAAAATCCCAGGAAAGACCTCAGACCTTTGACTGTGGTCGGAACTGGCCACTAATTCACCGCCGAGATCTTGTCCGGGTCTGTTCCAACCCCTTCAGCGGATATTTGATGACCTAGAAAGCTCACACTGGACTGAACGAAATTGCACTTTTCTACCTTGACCTTCAGCCCCATCGCAGCAAGCCTGTGCAGCACTGTCTGCCGTCTTGTCAGGTGATCTTCAAAAGTCGCTGAATAAACCAAAATACCATCAAGGTAAACCAGCATAATCTGGAAAACCAGGTCATGGAGGTTTGCATGAGCCTCTGAAATGTGGTTGGCCCATTTCATACACCGAATGGCAGTCGGGTGTACTCAAACAACCCAAAAGGGGTATTTCTGCACCATGAATGGGGTCGGGTTATGGTATGAGTCAAGCGAAGGTGAAGGCAGGTGAAGCCAATCATGCAGGTGATGTAAGAGTGTGGGCGGAGCTTCCAGCAATAAAAGGCTGCCAACTCCCTCAAGGAAATACACCAGAATTCCTCTCTGGCTGCAAACCCTGCCTTGTTATCTCCACTTTCCCCTCACAATGACTTGGACAGTGAAGAGTTTGGTGCTACCCGTGCTGGTGCTGTGCATGTGGAAGCTGCAAGAAGGAGCACAAGCCTGCAGATGTGGTTCTCTGGATCTACAGACGGCTTTTTGCCAAGCAGATGTTGGTAAGTTGAGGATGAAAATGTTGTTTGGAGTGTTTGCTTGTTCCTACACATGAACTTATCCAACAATATACAACATGGCTGCTGATGTACATATAGCTGGAAGTAGAGTGTTTGACTAGGAAAGAAATGGGAAGTTGGGGAAGCACAGGTGTTCCTAATCCATGGGATGGGAATATTGAGTCAGGTGTTCCTCCTCCAGTGTGGAAATGGTTGTAAAGCACTGGAATAGATTTCTGCTTGGCTTTTGTGTTGATACTTTTCTGTCTTTCAGTCATCAAGGCAAAGGTGCTTGGCATGGATGATCTTGGTGATGACCTGAAGTATGACATTAAACAGCTAAGGGTAAATATGATTTAATATTTTTATGTATGTATGCATACTCTTATCTTGGTGGATTTTCCAGATGTTCAAGGGCCCTCGCAAGATTTTTGATGCCGTCTACAGTCCATCCTCGTTTGCAGCCTGTCGACTACCATTGACCATTGGTGTAGAATATCTCATCATGGGTAAAATCAACATTTAATTGACCTAGTTTTTTTTCTCTTTAAAAAAATAAAAGGCCTGCATCCCCTCCGGGGTCAGTGTTCATCCCAAACTTTCATAACGTGTACTGTTGTACTAATGCCAGTAGTGACCTTTCCAGGCCCTCCTTAGTTTTGCATTTGGAACTGGAAGGTTTTGATCCTCATACTGAATTATTCCTGTGGAGTGGCCAATATAAAATGGAAATGAGGCAAATTAAACTGTAAAGCCATTTTATTCATGCAACAGGAAGTTCCTTTTTGACTCAAAGGTCCCGTAACATGTTCTTGGGTTTCAGTGGTCCCACAATTGCTGCTCCAAGTCTAACCTTCTATGCTGGAATTGAGATGTTGTCTTTTCAGGAAGCCCTACTAGGAACATGCTCTTGTCTGTAGCTTTAAATGCTCTTTAGCTGTGCTTGCCAACATAACAGATGCTGTATATCCCTTGTTTACTTTGCATCTTATTTCACCAACACAGCCACACTGGCACCTGATGGTTTTCTGCATGCCACCTCCTGCGACTTTGTTGTGCCCTGGGACAGCCTGACTGCCTCCCAAAGGGTCGGCCTGGTATGGTTCTACCGAAGGGCCTGTGACTGCCGGGTAAGCACCACTAATGGGTATCCAAGAAACATCAGCCTTGCATTTTTATCAATTACGTCCCATCTTGATTCTCAGATGAGAGAATGCTTGGTCGCCCCGTGCGACCCTCCTAGTTGCTAGATGGACTTCTGCGAGTGATGGGGCAGGCCGGCCATTTTGCTTGTCGGAAGAGAAGTGATGGCTCTTGTGCCAGGATCAGGGGCACCCTTTGCCCAGAAAGGCTTACGGCTGTTAAAATCCCACCATGCAGATGTCAATTTATGAATAAATGGTTTAATTGAAAAAGCGTTTTTGTTCTGTTTTGGAAAGTCATATGATGAGAAGTTGTGATGACCTAACGTTGCTACCACAGCTTAACTGGGATTGTTTTGGTGAAATAAAAATGGAGGGTGTGACAGCAAATGAAGCATTTCTTCCAGTGGAGACAAATGGCCAAAAAACATTTATGAATATTAAAATTGAAATATCAGCTTCCGGGAAGTGTACAGAAGCAAGATGATGGTCGTCATGAATGGCACAACAACAGACCTCAGTGTTTGTTAGGGTTGGGTGATGTTGAAGTTTCAATGATTCCTTGTTTAGATTGTGGTTCCAAAAAATCTTGTTGCTTTTGAGAGACGGGGTTATGAAAGTTTGGATGGTTGAAATGAGGGTCCCAACCAAAGGTTTGTTTTTAATGAAATTTTGAACTTTTCTCAAATGGCTGTTTTCCAACATGTATGTAAACACGTTTGTTTTTACAAAAGTACTTTCACAACAAATGTTTACCAGTTGTACTTTGTTTGCTGCCTGAATGTGATTAGAAGCTACTTTTTGGGAAACTAAATATCTAAATTAAACATCCTTGGGAGAATTGAGATCTCTGTGCATTCGACATGCCTTCATAAAACCCGCGTTATTACCAAAAATATATAGGCTTAATAAAACAGAATTAATACACCTACCCACTGCAAAACGGGAAACACCTACTCAGTCATTTGGATCAAAACACATGGATACAAATATGTTCAAATACATTTAAAATGACGAAAAACTTAAATCTACAGCTAATTCAGTTCAAAATTCTTCATAGGACTCTTTATACAGGACAAAGGATGTTCAAGATGGGTCTCACAAAGTCAAGTATTTGCTCACAGTGCACAAATAACTGTTGATAACTACATACATGCTGTGTGGTATTGTGCTCCTGTCCAAAGGTTTTGGCTTCAGGTATGTGAGGAGCTGTCCACTTGGTCCAGATGTAATATTCCAGCACACCCCACATTGTGTTTACTTGGCCATTTAGGTGGCATCAATATCGATAATAACACCTCACGTATGGTCCTTACTGCGTTATGCATCGCAAAGAAAACTGTTCTCATGAATTGGAAAACAAAAGCCAATCTAAGTAAGAACCAATTTAGGAACCTTTTATTAGATCATATCTCTTGTGAGACAATGTCTAGCTCTTTAAACAATCAATTGGACCAATCTCATTCACTCTGGTTTCCGGTGATTAGCTCTTTCACTTCACTCAAAGAGTTGGGCAGCTGGCGGAGGTTCCAGGGGCATACGGGCCGCTGGGGGTCCCTTGGGGAGGGGGGTTGGGCTGCGCTGCTCTGCGGGGGACCGGGGTTTATCGCTATTGAGGCTGGGGTAGGTCTGGTGCCGAGGCGACCGGTTGGTGGTGGGGCGGGGGACCGCGGGGTGGCGCCTGGGTCGTGGGTTCCGGGGGATGCCTCTACCCGGATGTGGGAGTGGGGGCGTATCTGACCCCCAGGGGAATCTGGGTTGACCCGGACTCGCTGCTGCGGGGGTGGATGGGTGCGCGTCCCGGTGCCGGATTGGTGCCTGGGAGGACCTGGGTTGGGGGAGTGTGCATGGGGTTGGGCGGGTGTGGGTTTGTGTGCGCGAGTGCTGGTGTGTGTCAGTGTGTTTGTGTGTATGTTGTATTTCGTATGTTGGGTGCAGGGAATTCAACAGGGGACAGGGGTGTGGGCACTGGGGGCTATGGTGGGGGGTGATGTGTGTGATTGTGCCTGGAGGGTTGCTCCCTCTCCGAGTGGTGGGGTGTGTTGCCCAGGTTCCTCTCGGATACGGGGTGGGGATGGCGGTGGTGGTGTTTGGGGGTGTGGGCCGCCGGAATCTCCTACAGCCTTCCGTACAGAGAAGTACAACTAAGTCCACAGGTTTGCAGACCTAATGAGCTCCTCCTGAGAGCAGTGTCCAGTACTGCCACATTCCTACATACTGAACTTGCGCTTGCGCTTTCTTTAGGCTGTTGGCGAGGGTGTTATCCTGCGCCTTAATTGTTCTTTGTAAAATGCTGCGTGGTAAGTATTAACTACATCTCATAATTTTAGGATATCACTATTAAGGATTTCCGTTTTGTTGGGCGTCAGTCATTGGCCGCTGGGTTGCGCATGCCCGGTCTCCGGCTTCCTGCGTTTCCAGCTGAAGCGCCCGCGGCTGAGTGACATGGGGCTGTTGGCTAGTGTGTGACATCTGGGTGAGGCTGCTCCCGGACTGCGGTCGCTGGGCGTCCGGGGCCTATGGATGACCTCGCCTCGTGCCGGCCCCTGCCCCGCGGTGTGTCCCGGGAAACAAGGGTGCCTACTGCCCAGTGGCTCGTCCTCTGGGAGGAAAATTATGTTTTTTTTTCCCTCCCAGTCGTACTATCCCTCGCGCACTCGACCCCCCACTCCCTGCAAACAAGCACATAGGATCTTGGGGAGTGCGCGTGCTCCATGGGGGTGTGGCAGGGGGTGGCACAAACATGCCCCCCTTCTGTGAGGCCCTGGGGGCCGCAAACTCCCCAGTTTTAATTACACCTATTCACTATACATAGACTCACAGACACCTCACATTCATTTTTGGGGTGGCGGGACTCGTGTCACAGGGTGGGCAGAACCACTCCGCCGTGCTCAGCCGGCGGAGTGGTTCTGCCTATGGTGTCACGCAGTTTCGGCTCCTCAATTTTAACTGCCTACACACACACATCTCACACCTCATAACACTCTTAGTTGGGTGGAGGGGCGGGGATTAGAGGGGCCTATTACACCCCTTTTTTCTTGGACGCTCCTTGGGGCGGGGGGTGGTGGGGGGGAGTGGTTGTTTCGACTCCGGGTCTCAGTCAGCAGGAGTGCTGGGAGGAGTGCGTGTGTGCGTGCGTGCGTGTGTGCGTGTGTGTGTGCATAGTGCTGTGGCTGTGGGATTCCCGGCGACCGGGTATGGTGGTATGGCCGTGTCTCGAGGGAGCTTGCGGTGGTGCTGCTCGCTGCATTGGGGGGATGGCACATCCAGGTGCATATGTAAAAATGTAGGTGTGTGGGTGTATGCGTGTTGGCATGTGTGAGTGGGGGAACAGGGTTTGGTGTGAGCACTGGGGGTGGGGTGGACGGGCCACTGGGGGGGGTTTAAACCCATGGGCCCTCTACAGGCGCCTGCCTCTGGCGTCGGGGAAGGCGATGGCCCGCGGCAGTTGTGTCTGGGGCGGCCTGAGGATCCCGGGGTGTTGAATATGGCCCCTGCTTTAGGGGTTGGGTGGCTTATGGGCTCGGGGGCGGTTCCGGCTGTGGGGAGCCTGCCGGGGGGCCGTGCTCCGGCGTCTTCTTAGTCGGACCCTCGCTTTTGGAGGTAGTGTTGTTTGGGATGCATGGCGGTGTTCACCACGAACGTCTCCTCGTTCTCTGTTTCACTCGGATGCGGTTATCCTGTCACTGCAGAGTAAAGTAGATTTCATGTAGATTTGTTGCACGTGTCATCTGGATGGTCATTGTTCAGGAGGTTCTGTTTCTTTTCTCCTTGTTTTTCTAGTATGTTTATCATTATTAGTCCATGTGTATGTATGTGTGTATACATATATATGCACACTGTATGTGTGTGTATGTATGTATGTACTGCATGGATATGTGTATGTGCACAGCATGTGTATGTATACGTGTACGAGTATGTGTATATGTATGTATGTATGTATGTATATACGCATATACATATATATGTGTGTCTATATATATGTGTATATATGTGTATGTGTGTGTGTGTTCATAATATTCATTCAAAATTCATAATAATCGCAGTCCAATGTCAAGGGAGACTCATTTGGATTATGAAGTCTCCCTTGGCAAAGACATTTTGCTTTTAATATGATATATATACTTTTGTATATTTCTGTATTATTCATTTTCTTTATACGTCCACATGTATTTCCTTTTCTCCATAAGCAACAGTGTATTATTGCACTAAAAAGGTGAGTGAAGGTGATCGCAGGTGAAGGCAATCATCCAATCATGCAAGTGATGTAAGAGTGTGGGCGGAGCTTCCGGCAATAAAAGGCTGCCGACCCCCCCCCCCCTCAAGATTATACACCAGAATACCTCTCTGGCTGCAAACCGTGCCTTGTTATCTCCAAATTCTCTCATGATGAGTTTGATGATGAAGAGTTTGGTGCTACCCCTGGTGCTGCTGTGCATGTGGAAGCTGCAAGAAGGAGCACAAGCGTGCACGTGTGTTCCTGTGCATCCGCAGACGTCTTTCTGCGAAGCAGATGTTGGTAAGTGGAAGGTGAAAATGGTATTTACTTGTTCTGTCTACATGTGACTCTTCCAGCTTTATACAACATGGCTGCTGATGTACATATAACTGGAAGTAGAGTGTTTGACTAGGAACGAAATGGGAAGTTGGGGAAGCACAGGTGTTCCTAATCCGTGGGATGGGAATACTCAGTCAGGTGTTCCTGCTCTAGTGTGGAAAAATGGGTGCCCGCAAAGCTCAAGTTGGATTGAATCTGTAATGCACAGCAATAGATTTCTGGTATCTTCTGTCTTTCTAGTCATGAAGGCGACTGTGCTTTCAAAGAAGGCTGTTGGGGATGACCTGAAGTATGACATCAAACAGACTGAGGTTATTACAAGGCATTTATAATCAGTTCTGCAGGCATGCGCTTATCTTACGGCGATTGAAATTTCCAGATATTCAAGGGTTCTCACGTGGGTATTGATGCCATCTACACGCCATCCTCCTCTGCAGCCTGCGGAGCGACTCTGACCAATGATGCAGATTATCTTATCACAGGTAAAACAAACCTTGACCTGAGTTTTGGGAGGACAACTGAACTCCTTCCGGAGTGAGTTCATAACAAACTTGTGTTCTGTTAATACCAGTGTTGACATTTCCAGGCCTTTTTTTTTCATTTGGAATTTAAAGGTTTTGAGCTGCACACCTTCTTTTTTGCATTTATGCAAATCAGTTTTACTTTGCATTTGTGGTGCTTTTCCTTAAACCCCTAAATATTTGTTGCTTTAAATGCTATCTCATGTTGTATGTTTTTGGCTTTCTTGTCTCATAACTGCCTTTTCAGGCAGACTGGCGCCTGATGGGTTTCTCCATGTCTCCGCGTGCAGCTTCGTTGTGCCCTGGGACAGCCTGACTGGCTCCCAAAAGGTCAACCTGGAGCTGCTCTACCCAAAGGGCTGTGATTGCCAGGTAAGCGCACCTACTGGCTGGCCCGTGGAAAAAATCAGACGTCTCTTTAAGCGATGAAATCCCATCTTGATTCTCAGATCACGCCCTGCTTCGCCGCCCCGTGCCAGACCAGCGGCCTGGCCGAGTGCTCGTGGACGGACTTTCTGACCTCCTCGGGCCATAGAGAGCAGGCCAGCCAATTTGCTTGTCTGAAGAGAAGTGATGGCTCCTGTGCCTGGATCAGGGTGACCCCCTCACCCAGATGGTCTGCCAAGGACGTTTAAGGCAGTTCAAACTCCCATGCGGATGTCTTTATGAATAAATCTTATCTACAAGCAGTGCTGTGTTTGTCTGTCCTGTTTGGGAACATGATGTCTTCTTCTGCGAACGGCCAAACACAATCTGTTGCATATTCCAACTTATCAGCCTCCGGGATGTGTGTACAGACGCAACTTGATGGTCTTCCAGGAACGACTGAAGGACTTATGGGGTTGGTGTTTGAACACTAAGATTCCGGTTCCTAGAAATTATTTGCTTTAAGAGTGGGGGTCATAAAAGTTTGCATGCATAGAAATGAGAATGGTAATCAGTTTTTTTTATTTGCAAAAAAGATGTAGCCCAAGGTTTGCTTATTATGGAAGTTCTGTGTGGGTAGAAGATCATTTGACTGTAAACAAACCGTCTACATACATGAACTTGCCTAGCCTTGGCGCCCGTCCTCCATTTGCACCGCACTTCAGCAGGCATCCTGAAACCCTCGCCCGCCTTGCCGTGCGGCAGACGTTGGGCTTCCCTGATTCTCACTGCCTAGAGCAGGGATTGGGGACCTGCGGCTCGAAGGCCAACATATCTTGCTTCACCACAGGGGTGTCGGAAGTGTGATGTGCTGTCCCTTGGCACTTTCTAAAACTACAAGTCAACAAAAAAACTTCAAGGAAACCAAAAAAATGGAAAAATAAGCAGTAATTTTACAAAAACCAAGTTATTTTAGAAAAATTTTATTTTCGGACAATTAGATTGTGGAAAAGGCTATATTATTAGAAGAATAAAAAAATACTTATGAGAGAAGTTGGGGAAAAAAATGGAAAATTACAAAAAATGCTGTAATTTTACGAGTACAAATTTAAATCTGAAAAGAAAAAATTCAGTTATACAAAAATAAACTTGTAATATAAGTAAAAACAGTCATTTGAGTTCAAAATTTTAAATGTCGGAATATAAGACAATATAAAGTAATTTTAGGAATATTAGGCAGGGGATAAAATATGGGAATAAAATCATGTTACAATCCAAAATAAAATGGTTTTATAGTAATGTTTTTTTTCTAACATTTGAAAGTAAACATGGCAGGAATCACAGAGTTGAAAATAACATTCCAAAAGGAAGCGAGCGTAGAAAACTAGGAAATGAATTCTTCTTTTGGTTGGATGGCTTCAAAGCTGCACACCGCCACCTACTGTAGCGGAGTATGTAACATGGCCCTTATAAGTACTACAAATGCTAATACTACTAATGTAATACATACAATAATAAACCACTACAAATATTACTAAAATAATAATACTATAAAAAATAAAAACTCCATCACTACCCTCTGTGTAGGAATCAAATTCAAAGCAATCACAGAAGGTGAACGCAGGTGAAGGCCATCATCCAATCATGCAAGAGTGTGGGAGGAGCTTCCAGCAATAAAAGGCTGCCGACCCCCCTCACAAAGCTCCACCGGAATTCCTGTCTCTGGCTGCAAACGCTTCCTTGTCAGCGCAATTCCCCCTCATGATGAGTTGGACGGTGAAGACTTTGGCGCTAGCCCTGGTGCTGCTGTGCACGTGGAGGCTGCAAGAAGGAGCACAAGCCTGCAGCTGCGTTGATGTTCATCCACAGACGTCGTTTTGCCAAGCGGATGTCGGTAAGTTGAGCCCAAATATTTTCTGGGAAGTGTTTTCGATGCCCAGCGTGGCCGTGAATGTACTTGAAACACAAACCGGAGCGTTTAGGTAGGAAGTAAAGTGGTACGTGCTAATGAAATGAATGAACTTCTGCTTGGCCGTTCCTGCTCTGGTGTCAGAATGGCTGCAGTAGAATCCATTTCTTGGTGGCTTTTGTTTCTGGACAAGACCCTTCCACAGGACAGCTGATGCACACCTTATTGTTTCAATGCTCCTTTCTGACTCCCTAGTCATCAAGGCAAAGGTGCTTGGAAGCCAAGATGTTGAATTGGACCAAACCAAGTATACCATCAAACAGGACAAGGTGACTAAAAGGGATTTGTCGGCGTTTGCATGCAACTTTATCTCTTGGGTTATTTTGATTTTGTTTTTTTTTTCCCCAGATGTTCAAGGGACCTCGCAGGGATTTTGATGCCATCTACACTCCATCCGTCTCTACAGGCTGTGGAATGACTCTTACTGTAGGTTTAGAGTATCTTCTCACAGGTAAGACTTGCTGGGCTTTCAGTTGACAGTCGTCGTTCTTACTAGTTGTCCTTGTGGTCTGAAGCTTTAATGCTAATGGGCTGTGCTGGACTCTTGTGGTCTTCACCATTGCAGGCACACTGGAGGATGGGTTCCTGCACGCCTTCGTGTGCAACTTCATTGCGCCCTGGGACAGCCTGACTACCTTCCAGAAGGTCAGCCTGGTACAGCGCTACCAAAAAGGCTGCGATTGCCAGGTGAGGATAACTAATAGCCAACAGAATTGCGTTTTTACCAATTAATGGCTCCTCAGATCACCCCCTGCTACGCCCTCCCGTGCGAGACCAGCGGCCCGGCCGAGTGCCTGTGGACGGACTTTCTGCCGAGCTCAACCGGTATGGAGCAGACCGGCCATTTTGCTTGTCTGAAGCGAAGTGACGGCTCTTGTGCTTGGATCAGGGGCGGCCCCTCGCCCAGAAATGCTGTTGAACACAAAAGGCAGTAAAAACCAAATAAATGATTTCTGAGAAACCATGTGGTGGTTATTGTGGGGAGTTGGACTAGCATTACAAAGCCATGTGACTTGCTTGATAGACGTGGACTTTTGCCCATCAGCAAGCAATGCGACTGCCTGATCTTCATGTTCAAAGCCCACAACCAGCGATTCCTGCAAGGCATTTCACTGACTAAAATGCATTAGCTTAGCTTTGTCCGGAATTGGGAAACCGGATTTGTCACTTTTCATCCCCACAACTCTTTCACAGTCAGACGCCAGGGGTTTACTGATTTTAGAATGGGTTGTCTCACAAAACTGACCTGTCAAAGCATCAATGCTAGGTTTTGTTCTGTCCACTGAATGTCAAACATCTCTGGGGGTCTATAAGCCGGTGGGCTGGCCCAGACCCTCAACTTCTGCTGAGTCCCCCCCTGTGACAGTGAAGTGTGAATCAGTAATCTTGAAGTATAAACCTCCACTCCAGCATTTTCCAGCTTGATGTTTTTGGAAGTGATCTGAAGGCTCCACCGGTGGTGTCTGGGAATGGAGGTTAGGGGGTTATTGGTGATAAAAGGCAAAACTCAGGGCCTCCAAGACCTGTGGGGTTAAGCTTTCTAAGTTAACTAGAACATCAAAGTAGTTTCTTCCAGTTGGTAAAGTAGGTATTGAAAACTAGGAATCAAAACAAAAACAGTCTCGGAAGAATTTTGATGTTAGTCTAGATTTCCGTCGATGCTTGAGACTTTAACCCGGGGGTGGGCAAACTAAAAACTTGGTGGAGAAACCGTCTAGTAGTGGCCTCAAATACTCATAAGCTGGAAGTGTTGTTTCCAAATGCCCGCAAGGCATGCTGAGTAGTCCAAAGGCAATTATGAAAAACAATGGATGTCAATATGTCAACTCTGCCAAATATGTGGCAGGAGAAGTAAATAAGCAAAACTACCATAGTAACACAAACTACCCAGCATGCCTTGTGGCGGGAATATAAGGGTGTGTTTTCGGTATGGGTATTGCACACATATTTGTATGCCCACATGGTGTGTTACGTAGGTTACTTTGTTTTGACGTGTTTGGATCGCTTTTTTTGCTGGGCCGGATGAAGACTCTTGATGACACCCATGTGGCCTGCGGGCCGCAGTTTGCCCTCCCCTGCCATCAATAGAAGACACGGGTGGGGTTATGGTAGGGGCAAGGGTATATTTGGGACAGCAAACACAAGTCTGTACCAGACTGGGACCCCTGTGTTAGTACACTGGTGTTGGGAGACAAATCAGACTCCTAATAAAACTTCTCAACCAGATCTCCCTGTCCTTTCGCTGCTGTATGGGACAGTAGAGACATGGAAACCAATCAGATTGACATACTGTTATAAATTCTGCCTAGCAACAGTTGGTTTTTTCCCATTCTTTGGCAAAAACTGTATTTAAATCCTGTTTCTATTGCCGTGTGTGTTAATACACAAGCATCAGACAGAAAGAGGAAGTGCTGTGATGCACAAAACATTTTGGTGCTAAAAAAGTAGCTGGTGAACGCAGGTGAAGGCCATCATCCAATCATGCAGGTGATGTAAGAGTGTGGGCGGAGCTTCCAGCAATAAAAGGCTGCCAACCCCATCAAGAGAACACACCAGAATTCTCCTCGTGACTGCAAACCCTGCCTTGGTAGCTCCACGTTCTTGCATGATGATTTGGATGGTGAAGAGTTTGGTGCTACCTCTAGTGCTGCTGCTGTGCATGCAAGGAGGAACGCAAGCCTGCACGTGCGGTCCTGCGCATCCGCAAACGGCGTTTTGCCGAGCAGACGTCGGTAAGTTGAAGATGTAGCGTTTGTGTGTCCCTTCCTGGTGCACGTTGTTGCTTCACTTATGTTTACAAGCACGATATGGCTGGAAATGTTCCTAAAACCGCAAGTAGAACTTTTCGATGGGAAGAAATGGAGAGACAGGTGTTGCTAATGAACTTCTGGTTGGCTGTTCCCACACCGTTCCTGTCTTTCTAGTCATCAAGGCGAAGGTGCTTTCCAAGAATGAGGTTGCTGGAGCTGATGAGCCCATCATGTATGACCTCAAACAGACCAAGGTCACTATCAGGATTTACAATCCATTATGTGTGCATGCATTTATCCTTTTGGATTTTTTTTCCAGATGTTCAAGGGCCCTCGCATGGACATTGATGCCCTCTACACTACTGCCTTTTGTGGTGTGAGTCTGACCGTAGGTGTGAAGTATCTTATCACAGGTACAAAGAAATGACCTTCTTCTGACCTCCCGATTGTTTGCAGGAAAATGACGTCCTCACAAATCCTGTTCTCATCTCATTGACTTCCCACCATTGCAGGCAGACTGGCGCCTGACGGGTCCCTGCATGCCATAGTGTGTGACTACATTGTGCCCTGGGACAGCCTGACCGCCTCCCAAAAGGTCAACCTGGTAGAGCGCTATCAAAAGGGCTGCGATTGCCAGGTAAGCGCTGCTCATGGATACCCAGTATCAGACTTGGATCAATAATCAATCCTTCCTGGATCCTTAGATCACTCCCTGCTACGCCGTGCCGTGCCAGACCGGCAGCCCGGCCGAGTGCTCCTGGACTGACTTTTTGAGGAAATCCCGCGATAACGAGCAGGCCAAACATTTTGCTTGCGTCAAGACAAAGGATGGGTCTTGTGCATGGATCAGGGGCACCCCCTCGCCCAGGAAGGTGGTCAGGGATGTTGAAGAATAATAAAACGCCAAATAAATGATTCCTGAGGACCGATGCAGTGTTGTGTCTTTTCCGTGAAGGTTGTTTTTAGGACGTTGATGACTAATGTTGGACTGACTTGACATTCCATGTGAGTTGCATCGTGGAAAATGTACGCCAGGACGTGTTTAAAGTAAAACTTATTTTTAACTCGACCCATTCACTAGCGCTGAAGACTGGGTCAAAAAACGATATTAGTTACAACAAAACAATTCATTACCTTTTTAGCCCTGAACTCAATCAGTGTTGTGAAATACTGGCTAATGCAGAGGAAGTTCCCCATAAACTCCTTTCCAATAAGGTAATTGGGAATAAATTACGGATGTGAATGAACAATTTTTTACCAGCAGTTTTATTTTTTTTTAAAACACATCCACACCAATGCTGTGCTACAATTCAACACTGCGAATGTTCACAGCTTGCAGGAATAGTGAAGCTGTGCATTACCAGGCAGGCCCATGAGAGGAAAGTTGGGATAAATGGCACAAAAATCGTGTCCTGTGCATTCAAGTCATCGGTAAAATGTGCCTGTGGTGGGGGTGGGGTTATGATACGGGCAGGTGTACCAAACTGGGATTTCTGTTTTAGTGCATGACAAATGAAACGATTAATAAAATTCCTCAGCCAGCTCTCCCTGTCCTTTCTCTGCTCTGTCGCGCAAAAGTCTCCCCTCCATGATGCCAAGGAAAATCTGCCTAGCAACAGTAATATACCTCATTCCTTTTTTGCCATTCATTAGCAAAATTCATAGCCAGGCTGAATGCACAAAAACATTTTCTGGAATGAAAAGGTAGCTGGCGTGCGAGTGGTGAATGCAGGTGAAGGCAATCATCCAATCATGCAGGTGATGTAAGAGTGTGGGAGGAGCTTCTGGCAATAAAAGGCTGCCGACCCCCTCAAGGAAACACACCTCAGGTTCTCTCTGGCTGCAAACCCTGCCTTGTTGTCTCCACTATTGCTCATGATGAGTTGGACGGTGAAGAGTTTGCTGCTCCCCCTGGTGCTGCTGTGCACGTGGAGGCTGCAAGAAGGAGCACGAGTGTGCACGTGCATCTCTGTTCATCCACAGACGGCTTATTGCCAAGCAGATGTTGGTAAGTTGATGTTATTTGGATAGCCTTTGCTTCTTCTACACATAACTTAGCCAACATGGCTGCCAATGTACATGTAATTGGAACTGGAGTGTTTGACTGGGAAGCGAGAGATTTCTAATTGGCTTGTGTTCACACCTTTTTCTGTCTTTCTAGTCATGAAGGCAAAGGTGCTTGCAAGGACGGATGTTGGTGATGACCTGAAGTATGACATCGAAACAATCAAGGTAAGGGATTAATAATCAGTTATGCATGCATGTTTATCGTTTGGTTTTCCAGATGCTCAAGGGTCCTCGCATGGACTTTGATGCCGTCTACACGCCGTCCTCCCCTGCAGCCTGCGGAGTGACTCTGACCATTGGTGTAGAATATCTTCTCACAGGTAAAACAAACCTTGACCTGATTGCCAGGTAAGCGCTGCTCATGGATCCCCAGTATCAGACTTGGATCAATAATCAATCCTTCCTGGATCCTCAGATCACTCCCTGCTACGCCATGCCGTGCCAGACCGGCAGCCCGGCCGAGTGCTCCTGGACTGACTTTCTGACAAGTTTTCGCGATGGCGAGCAGGCCAGCCACTTTGCTTGCGTCAAGAAAAGCGATGGCTCTTGTGCCTGGGTCAGGGGTAGCCCCTTGCCCAAAAAGCCTGTCAAAGACGCTAAAGGCCGTTAAAATTCCGAATAAATGATTACTGGGAAAACAATGCCGTGTCTGTTTTTTCCTGTGACGGTTGCATTTAAAGGAAGCACGTTCAGGTGTACTTCATACTTGCGTACAAGCAGTCCTGGAACTTCCTTTGGTACACTGCCCACTCCAGGGATTGAACACAAGACCTTTGTAACGGGAGGCGAGGATGCTGACCGCTCGACCAAACACCGTAAGGCAATGTGGCCCCGTGTCTCAAAGTGCTCATGGTGGTATTTGCTGTGTGGGGGTGGGGTGTCACATCCAGGTGAAAATGTGGGTGTATGTGTTACCATGGCTGGGGGTGTCTTGGGGGGGGGGGGGGGGTGATGGCTTGCAGCAGCTGTGTCTGGGGCTCCTGTGGTGTCTGTGCTCAGGGGTGAAGGCCTGCTTGCTCGTAGCTGGTGGACCCCCGGCGGATGTTCTGGCGGTCGCCTTTGTACCTCCGGCGTGGCCTTGCGGTTGCCTCTTGGAGTGTTTCGTCTGTGGGGAGCCTGTGGGACCTTGCTCCGGTGTCTTCTCAGTCGCACCCTTGCGTTTGAAGTGCGGTTTGGGATGCATGGTTGTGTTCATGAACATCTCCTCATTCTGTTGCACTCTGATGTAGTTATTCTGTCACTGCAGAGTAAAGGAAATTTAATGTAGATTTGTTGCATCTGGATGGTGGTTCAAGAAGTTCTGTTCTTGGTCTTTCATTAGTATATATGGTATAAATTTATACACACTGTATGTACTGCATGGATATGTGTATGTACACAGTATGTATATGTGTACAAATATGCATGCTTATATAATCTATTTTGGGTTTTTCTTCTTTTCCTGTATTTTTGCTCTGACTGGTTGTTGCTGAAATTGATTATGGTTTGTAATATGGTTGAAATATGTATGAAGTTCTGCTGCACCCTTTCTTATATCCCCCCACCCGTCCCGTTTGAGGTTAGGTCTAGCACCGAAATGTGGTTTTACAAAATTCATAAATACAGTCAAATGTCAAGGGAGACTCATTTGGATTATGAAGTTTCTCTTGGCAAAGCAATTTTGCTCAGCACTTGAAGGCAGCTCGACTCCCGTTCAGCTGTTATGATGCTGGACAAGATAAAAATAAATAAATGGGCACATTCAGGGTAACTTGTACATTAGTAACTTTAAGCAGTCCTGGGACGTCCTTTGGTACGCTGCCCACACCAGGGATGGAACTCAAGACTTCTGCAAGGGCGCTGACCGCTCGACCAAACGGCGTAAGGCAGAGGGAGTGAAGTTTACCAACGTACACTCTCATGCTGGGATCCGTCATACCCGTTCCGTATTTCACACTGCAACGTAGGAACTTCCAGAAACAGCAGCTCCAATATGTAGCGGCCCGAGTGTGTGAAGTTGATGGCTAGTAGCTACCCTGGGTAGTGTACTGTCAATATCGCAAATAAAGGAAGATTTTGCCCGATTCCTCAGTCATGGTTGGGGACAACAAACGCGAGTCCGCCCAAGGACGAGTACCAGACTGGGATCCCCGTTTTGGGGGTGAAATTGCTCAGCAAGTTCACACAACAAGACTAATCAGTTTTTTTCCTATTAACTAGCAAAACCTTTATTTAAATTGTTTTTAAGGGAATTCAATTATTGTCTTTGTGGTTTAGTTGACTACTGTTCGAGCAGAATTTGGATGCTTTTGATCAACTCCCCTTGTTCTTTGGGGCAGTAGAGCCCAGGAAAGCACCAAACACAATGACTAGTCAATTCTGCCTAGCAACAGTTAAATACCTCATTCTTTTTTTTCCATTCATTGGCACAAAGTTCATGGAAATTGTGTTTGTTTTGAAATTACATGAATTGGTTTACCAATAGGGATCAGTGTTGGATGCACAAAAACATTTGTAAAAACACCGCATGCGTGTGGGTGGGAATGAAGGTGAGCGCAGGTGAAGGCAATCATCCAATCATGCAGGTGATGTAGGAGTGTGGGCGGAGCTTCCAGCAATAAAAGGTTGCCGACCCTCGCATGAAAACACCCCAGATTTGCTCCCTGGCTGCAAACCCTGCTTTGTTTTCTCCACTTTTTCTCATGATGAGTTGGACCGTGAAGAGTTTGGTGCTACCCCTGGTGCTGCTGTGCATGCGAGAAGGAACGCAAGCCTGCAAGTGCGTTCCTGTGCATCCTCAGACGGCTTTTTGCCGAGCAGATGTCGGTAAGTTGACGGTGAAAATGGTATTTGGATAGTGTTCGCTTGTTCCTTCTGCATGTAACTCATCCGTCTACATACAACATGGCTGCTAATGTACATATAACTGGAAGAGAGTTTTGACTGGGAAAGAAATGGGAGGTTGGGCTGTACACAGGTGTAATGGAAGTTCCCGATCTAGTGTGAAAATGGCTGCCCGGAAAGCTCAAGTTGGATTGAATCTGTAAAGCCCTGGAACAGATTTCTGATTGGCTGTTGTGTTTTACGACTTATTTTTCTAGTCATCAAGGCAATGGTGCTTTCAAAGAAGGCTGTTGGTGGTGACCTGAAGTATGACATCAAACAGCTCAAGGTGATTATTATTATCATAAGGGATTTATAATAATTATGTATGCATGTGCATTTATCTGGTTGCATATTCCAGATGTTCAAGGGCGCTGACCGGAATTTTGATGCCGTCTACACGCCATCCTCCTCTGCAGCCTGTGGACTGACTCTGACCATTGGTGTAGAATATCTTCTCACAGGTAAATTTTTTTTTTTTTTCCTGATTGACCTGATTTTTGGCAAGCAATGGAAGAAATCCCTTCCAGAGTGTTTATAACAAACTTGCATAAAGTGTTCTATTGATATCAGTGGTGACATTTGCAGGCCTTAATTTGGTTTGCGGTTGGACCTAAAAGGCTTTGATCCTCAAACGCAACACTCCTTTGCATTTTTGTTTTTTATACTTAGAGGTCTCATAATTGTTGCTCCACGTCTAGCCTTGACGCTGTAATATTATGGCATTTATGATATTGCGTGTCCGGCGTTCATCATTGCAGGCAGGTTGGCGCCTGATGGGTCGCTGCGTGTCACCTCCTGCTACTTCGTTGTGCCCTGGGACAGCCTGACTTCCCCCCAAAAGGTCAACCTGGTAGTGCTCTATCGAAAGGGCTGCGATTGCCAGGTACGCAAAATTAACGGGTAGCTGAAATGTCAGGCGTCAATTGTCACCAGTCCCATCTTGATTCTCAGATCACTCCGTGCTTCGTCGGCCCGTGCACGACCAGCAGTCCGACCGAGTGCTTGTGGACGGACTTTCTGACCACCTCGGGCGATGAAGAGCAGGCCAGCCAGTTGGCTTGTCTGAAGAGGAGCGATGGCTCTTGTGCCTGGATCAGGAGGCTGCACTCGCCCCGAAATGCCGCCTAGGATGCTTGAGGCGGTTGCCAATTCATAAATAAATCATTTCAAAAGCGATATAAGCTAAGCCTGGAGTTCAGTTCATGTTAACTGGCAGCCTAAACTGCAATCGTTTCTGTGAAAGGGATGATGACCAATGGAGGGTGTGACAGCATATCATACAATGTCGGACCAGAGTGTGAAGACCAATGTTCATCCGGTGCAAGCAAATCAAATTTGATGTTAAAACTGCAAGGTCAGCTTCCAGGAAGCGTGGGTAGATGCAACATGACTTTTTTTTTGGTGGTCTCTAACAATTCTCGTTGCTGCCAGTACATATCAAGTTTCTCTTCACAGGCGTACCAGATGTTTTTTGGAAAGCAGTATACTGTCTTTGCTGCCCCAATGTTAATGCAAGCCATTTTTTTTATGACAGTGAATGGTTTTGTGAAGGCAGGAAAGGAGTTAAAGGTTCCTTGACCGTCAACAGAAACTGTGCACATAAACTGGCCTTTAATTTACACCACACTTCCACGACGTCAGCGGGTATCCTGACACCCTCAGTTACATCGGTATGAGACAGGAGGTCCTTTGACTTCCCTGATTCGGAGTGCTGACAAGTTGGATGTAATGTGTCAAACTGTGGTCAGCCTCTCTACACTCTAATGTCTGTGCGTTCAACATGTCATCAAAACACACGAGCAGAGGGAGTGTCCAATGGTGGGGTTATGGTAACAAACAGATCCACCCAAGGACGAGTACAGGATTAGGATGCCATTGCCGTTAGGAGACAACTGAAATGCTTCATTGAACTTCTCACCAACTCTCCGTCCTTTTTCTGCTTTATGGGACAGTTGAGATAAGGAAACAATACCAGTGTGTATTACTTACAGATCAGAGAAAAATTTGACTCAAACACATTTTTGTAAAAAAAAAAGGGGGAGGTGATTGTAGGTGAAGGTAATCATCCAATCATGCAAGTGGCATAAGAGTGTGGGCGGAGCTTCTAGCAATAAAAGGCTGCCAACCCCCTCAAGGAAACACACCAGAACTCCTCTCTGGCTGCAAATCCTTCCTTGTTATCTCCAATCCACCTCATGATGCGTTTGGTGAAGACTTTGGTGCTACCCCTGCTGCTGCTGTGCATGTGGAAGCTGCAAGAAGGAGCACAAGCGTGCACGTGTCGTGTTCCTGTGCATCCACAGACGGCTTTTTGCAAAGCAGATGTTGGTAAGTGGAAGGTGGAAATGCTTTTCACTGGTCTGTCTACATGTGACTTATCCAGCTTTATACAACATGGCTGCTGATGTACATATAACTGGAAGTAGAGTGTTTGACTAGGAAAGAGATGGGAAGTTGGGGAAGCACAAGTGTTCCTAATCCATGGGATGGGAATACTCAGTCAGGTGTTCGTGCTCTAGTGTGGAAATGGTTGTAAAGCACTGGAATAGATTTCTGATATCTTTTGTCTTTCAGTCATCAAGGCAGAGGTGCTTGGCATGGATGATCTTGGTGATGACCTGAAGTACGACATCAAACAACTCAGGGTTGGTTTAAAGAAGTTCTGATAAATTTTATTTTGGTGCACATTAATCTTTTGGTTGACGTTCCAGATGTTCAAGGGCCCTCGCATGGATTTTGATGCCATCTACACTCCATCCTCCTCCTCAGCTTGTGGACGACGTTTCACCAGTGGTGTAGAATATCTTGTGATGGGTAAAAACAAACTCTAATACTGATGGACCAGAATTTATTGAATGTTGTGTCTTTGGGGAAAACGGAAGAAATGCCTTTCAGAGTGTTTATCCCAAACTATGGTTTATGGCAGTGGTTGAATGTCCAGGTCATTCGTTTCAGCGGTCCCTCAAATCCGCAGCTTTAAATGCTAATGAGCTGTGCTAGTCCGGTTTAGCGAACGTAACAGATGCATACATTATCTGTCTGATTTTGCAGGCAGACTGGCGCCTGATGGGTTTCTCCATGTCTCCGCGTGCAGCTTTGTTGTGCCCTGGGACAGCCTGACTGCCTCCCAAAAGCTCAACCTGGTGCGGCGCTATCGAAGGGGCTGTGTTTGCCAGGTGAGCACACCTAATGGTTTGCTGATTAGACATGTCAGACGTATCAAATCCCATCTTTGCCGGATCCCCAGATCGTTCCCTGCCACGCCTACCCGTGCACGATCAGCCCAGTTGAGTGCTCGTGGACGGACTTTCTGGCCAACTCGGGCGACATGGAGCAGGCCAGACATTTTGCATGTGTGAAGACACGTGATGGATATTGTGCTTGGGTCAGGGACGCGCCCTCGCCCTGAAACGCGGTCAAGGATGCCAAAAATGGTTGAAATTCCACCACGTCAAGTTTCAAATAAATCAATTTTGAAGAAAGCAATGTTTGTTTCAGTTGTAATTTGTAACTGTTGTGCAACACTGGGGGTAAAGGTCGCTAAAATGTGGCCTGGGGGCTGCCTGTGGCACATCAGTCAAAGTTGTGATCATAACTTGAAAAAGCTCATTTTGTAAAACAAAGTTGGAATTTTGAAGTTTTTAAAATGTTAGTCAAAACCAAATTTTTGGTCGATTAGGTTCGGGGGAGGGGAAATAGGTATAATTTTTTTGGGGGGGACCACATAATAAAGTTAACAGTAATTAAAAGCTTAGCACACCTATGTATTACTTGGCTAAATATCAAAGTTGCATACTTTATATTTTTCACTTTGACCCCCGCCGGCCCGGGGTGGGGGTGGGGTTATGGTACGAGCAGGTGTATGTTTGGGACAAAAAGTCCACCTAATGACACCGTTACCAGATAGGCCCCACGGTTTCAGTACACTGCAGTTGGGAGACAAAGTAGATGCTTACTAAAATTCCTCAGCCGGCTCTCCCTGTCCTTTCTCTGCTGTATGGAACAGAGATAAGGAAGCAGATCGACACGTAAATTCTGCCTAGCAACAGGTACACATCTGATTATTTTTTCCGTTCATTAGCCAAAAATGTATCTAAAGACGGTTTGTCTCAATCCCACTGACATGCCTTCCGTAGAGGAAGCAGAGTTTGAGGATACGTATGTGGACAGTTCTATCACCGTGGCTGAGGTAATTGGGGTAGTTTAAAAACTCCCCAAGGCAGGGCTCTGGGGGTAGACGAGTTTCGCCCTGAATTTCTCAAGACTCTGGATGTTGGGGGACTGTCTTGGCTGACACGCCTCTTCAACATTGAATGGAAGTCGGGAACAGTACCTCTGGACTGGCAGACCGGGGTGGTGGTCCCCATTTTTAAAAAGGGTGACCGGAGGGTGTGTTCCAACTATAGGGGATCACACTCCTCAGCCTCCCTGGGAAAGTCTACTCCAGGGTGCTGGAGAGAAAGGTACGACCGTTAGTCGGACCTCGGTTACTGGAGCTGCAATGTGGTTTTTGTCCCGGTCGCGGAAAACTGGACCAGCTCTACACCCTTGCAAGGGTACTGGAGGGTATGTGGGAGTTTGCCCAACCGGTCTACATGTGCTTTGTAGACTTGGAAAAGGCATTCGACCGTGTCCCTCGTGGTGTCCTGTGGGGGGTGCTCGGGGAGTATGGATCATGACCAAAAAAACGAGATCGCGGCGGAAATCAGTTTTCTCCGTAAGGTCGCTGGATTCACCCTAAGAGATAGGGTGAGGAGCTCGGCCATCCGGGAGGAGGTCAGAGTAGAGCCGCTGCTCCTTCACATTCAGAGGAGCCAGTTGAGGTGGATCGGGTATCTAGTCCGGACGCCTCCCTGGTGAGGTGTTTCCGGCATGCCCAGCCGGGAGAAGGCCCCGGGGAAGACCTAGGCGACGCTGGAGAGAGTATGTCTCACAGCTGGCCTGGGAACACCTTGGAGTCCTCCCGGGGGAGCTGGAAGAGGTTGCCGGAGACCGGAAAGTCTGAACTTCCTTACTGAGACGGCTGCCCCCGCATCACGGACCCGGATAAGCCGAAGAAAATGGAACGCAAGCCGGTTTGTTTTAGAAATGGCATGTATGCCTGTGTGTGTTGGCGGATACAGATCGGACCGAAAGAAAAACTATTGTACTAAGTTGCTGGAAAACACAAACATTTTTGGGAATTGCATGAGTGCCACACACCTTTTCAGAAGGTGGTGGTAATTCACACCACTTTCTGGCCAACTCGGGCGACATGGAGCAGGACAGACATTTTGCAAGTCTGAAGGGACGTGATGGATATTGTGCCTGGGTCAGGGGCACACCCTCGGCCTGAAACGCTGTCAAGAATGCCAAAGATGGTTCAAATTCCACCATGTCAAGTTTCAAATGAATCAATTTTGAACAAAGCAATGTTGCTTTCAGTTGTAAATGGGTAACTGTTGTGCAACACTGGGGGTAAAGGTCGCTAAAATGTGGCCTGGGGGCTGCCTGTGGCACTTTGTGGATAAAGTTGTAGTTATAACTTGAGAAACCTCATTTTGTAAAACAAAGTTGCAGTTTTAAAGGACACAATAAGAAAAATGTGATTTCAGTAGCAAAGCGTTTAAAATGTTACAGTCAAAACCTCATTTTTGGTCAATTAAGTAGGGGGGGGGCAATAGGAATAAAGACATTAATTCAATTTGGGAAAATAATTTTTTAGGGGGGCAGCACATAATGAAGTTTACAGTAACCAAAGGGTTAGCACACTTATGTGTTGCTTTGTTAAATATCAAAGTAGCAAACTTTTCTTTTTTTACACTTACCCCCGCCGACCCATGGTGGGGTTATGGTACGAGCAGGTGTATGTTTGGGACGACAAGTCCACCTATGGACATCATTGCCAGAATGGCCCCACGGTTTCAGTACACTGCAGTTGGGAGACAAAGTAGATGCTTACTAAAATTCCTCAGCCGGCTCTCCCTGTCCTTTCTCTGCTGTATGGAACAGAGATAAGGAAGCAGATCGACACGTAAATTCTGCCTAGCAACAGGTACACATCTGATTATTTTTTCCGTTCATTAGCCAAAAATGTATCTAAAGACGGTTTGTCTCAATCCCACTGACATGCCTTCCGTAGAGGAAGCAGAGTTTGAGGATACGTACGTGGACAGTTCTATCACCGTGGCTGAGGTAATTGGGGTAGTTTAAAAACTCCCCAAGGCAGGGCTCTGGGGGTAGACGAGTTTCGCCCTGAATTTCTCAAGGCTCTGGATGTTGGGGGACTGTCTTGGCTGACACGCCTCTACAACATTGAATGGAAGTCGGGAACAGTACCTCTGGACTGGCAGATTGGGGTGGTGGTCCCCATTTTTAAAAAGGGTGACCGGAGGGTGTGTTCCAACTATGGGGGATGACACTCCTCAGCCTCCCTGGGAAAGTCTACTCCAGGGTGCTGGAGAGAAGGGCACGACCGTTAGTCGGACCTCGGTTACAAGAGCTGCAATGTGGTTTTCGTCCCGGTCGCGGAACACAGAACCAGTTCTACACCCTTGCAAGGGTACTGGAGGGTATGTGGGAGTTTGCCCAACCGGTCTACATGTGCTTTGTAGACCTGGAAAATCATTCGACCGTGTCCCTCGTGGTGTCCTGTGGGGGGTGCTCCGGGAGTAGGGGATCGGTGGTCCGCTACTACGTGCCATTCGGTCCTTGTACAATCCAAGCAGGAGCCTGGTTCCAATTGCCAGCAGGAAGTCGAGCTTGTTTCCGGTGAACGTTGGCCTCCGCCAAGGCTGCCCTTTGTCACCGATTCTGTTCATAATCTTCATGGACAGAATTTCTAGGCGCAGTCAAGGTGTTGAGGGAGTCCAGCTTGGTGACCTTAGGATCTCATCTCTGCTATTTGCAGACGATGTGGTCCTTATGGCCTCATCAGGCTGTGACCTTCAGCGTTTACTGGAGCGGTTTGCAGCTGAGTGTGAAGCTTCTGGGATGAGACTCAGCACCTCCAAATCCGAGGCCATGGTTCTCAGTCGGAAACGGGTGGACTGTACCCTCCGGGTTGGGAGTGAGGTCTTGCCTCAGGTGGAGGAGTTCAAGTATCTCGGGTTCTTGTTCACGAGTGAGGGAAGGTTGGAGCGTGAGATCGACAGACGGATCGGTGCAGCATCTGCAGTAATGCGGTCGCTGTACCGGACCGTCGTGGTGAAGAGAGAGCTGAGCCGGAAGGCAAAGCTCTCTGTTTACCGATCGATCTACGTTCCCACCCTCACCTATGGTCATGAGTTATGGGTCATGACCGAAAGAATGAGATCGCGGATACAAGCGGCGGAAATGAGTTTCCTTCGTAGGGTGGCTGGACTCACCCTAAGAGATAGGGTGAGGAGCTCGGCCATCCGGGAGGAGCTCAGAGTAGAGCCGCTGCTCCTTCACATCGAGAGGAGCCAGTTGAGGTGGCTCGGGCATCTAGTCCGGATGCCTCCCGGGCGCCTCCCTGGTGAGGTGTTTCGGGCATGCCCNAAGAATGCCAAAGATGGTTCAAATTCCACCATGTCAAGTTTCAAATGAATCAATTTTGAACAAAGCAATGTTGCTTTCAGTTGTAAATGGGTAACTGTTGTGCAACACTGGGGGTAAAGGTCGCTAAAATGTGGCCTGGGGGCTGCCTGTGGCACTTTGTGGATAAAGTTGAGGTTATAACTTGAGAAACCTCATTTTGTAAAACAAAGTTGCAGTTTCATAGACACAATAAGAAAAATGTGATTTCAGTAGCAAAGCGTTTAAAATGTTGCAGTCAAAACCTCATTTTTGGTCAATTAAGTAGGGGGGGGGCAATAGGAATGGAAACAATTTGGGAAAATAAACTTGGGGGGAGCACATAATAAAGTTAACAGTAATTAAAGGCTTAGCACACTTATGTGTTGCTTTGTTAAATGTAAAAAATTGCACACTTTTCATTTCTCACTGTGGGGGTGGGGTTGTGGTACGAGCAGTTTGGGATGACAAGTCCACCTAAGGACGTCGTTACCAGAATCGGACCCCGGTTTCAGTTTGCTGCATTTGGGAGACAAAGTAGATGCCTAATAAAATTCCTCAGCCGGCTCTCCCTGTCCTTTCTCTGCTGTATGGAACAGAGATAAGGAAGCAGATCGACATGTAAATTCTGCCTAGCAACAGGTACACTTTTGATTATTTTTTTTTCTGTTAATTAGCCAAAAATGTATCTAAAGACGGTTTGTTTTTGGAATGGCATGTATGCCTGTGTGTGTTAGTCCGTACAGATCGAACAGAAAGAAAAAGCATTGTACTAAGTTGCTGGAAAACACAAACATTTTTGGGAATTGCATGAGTGCCACACACCTCTTCAGAAGGTGGTGGTAATTTACACCATAGGTTGCTTGCCAATCACCAATAAAAAAAAAAGAATTGTGTGAGTGAAGGTGAACAGGTGAAGGCAATCATCCAATCATGCATGTGATGTAAGAGTGTGGGCGGAGCTTACAGCAATAAAAGGCTGCCGACCCCCCTCAAGGTAACACACCAGAATTCCTCTCTAGCTGCAAACCGTGCCTTGTTAGTGCCAATATCCCTCACGATGAGTTTGATGATGAAGACTTTGGTGCTACCCCTGATGCTGCTGTGCATGTGGAAGCTGCATGAAGGAGCACAAGCGTGCACGTGCGTTCCTGTGCATCCACAGACGTCTTTTTGCGAAGCAGATGTTGGTAAGTGGAAGGTGAAAATGTTATTCACTGGTCTGTCTACATGTGACTTATCCAGCTTTATACAACATGGCTGCTGATGTACATAAAACTGGAAGTAGAGTGTTTGACTAGGAAAGAGATGGGAAGTTGGGGAAGCACAGGTGTTCCTAATCTGTGTGATGGGAATACTCAGTCAGGTGTTCCTGCTCTAGTGTGGAAATGGTTGTAAAGCACTGGAATAGATTTCTGATATCTTATGTCTTTCAGTCATCAAGGCGAAGGTGCTTGGCATGGATGATCTTGGTGATGACCTGAAGTACGACATCAAACAACTCAGGGTTGGTTTAAAGAAGTTCTGATAAATTTTATTTTTGTGCATATTAATCTTTTGGTTGACGTTCCAGATGTTCAAGGGCCCTCGCATGGATTTTGATGCCATCTACACTCCATCCTCCTCCTCAGCTTGTGGACGACGTTTCACCAGTGGTGTAGAATATCTTGTGATGGGTAAAAACCAACCTTAACACTGATGGACCAGAATTTATTGAATGTTGTGTCGTTGGGGAAAACGGAAGAAATGCCTTTCAGAGTGTTTATCCCAAACTATGGTTTATGGCAGTGGTTGAATGTCCAGGTCATTCGTTTCAGCGGTCCCTCAAATCCGCAGCTTTAAATGCTAATGAGCTGTGCTAGTCCGGTTTAGCGAACGTAACAGATGCAGGACATGGCATACATTATCTGTCTGATTTTGCAGGCAGACTGGCGCCTGATGGGTTTCTCCATGTCTCCGCGTGCAGCTTTGTTGTGCCCTGGGACAGCCTGACTGCCTCCCAAAAGCTCAACCTGGTGCGGCGCTATCGAAGGGGCTGTGTTTGCCAGGTGAGCACACCTAATGGTTTGCTGATTAGACATGTCAGACGTATCAAATCCCATCTTTGCCGGATCCCCAGATCGTTCCCTGCCACGCCTACCCGTGCACGATCAGCCCAGACGAGTGCTCGTGGACGGACTTTCTGGCCAACTCGGGCGACATGGAGCAGGCCAGACATTTTGCATGTGTGAAGAGACGTGATGGATATTGTGCTTGGGTCAGGGGCGCGCCCTCGCCCTGAAACGCGGTCAAGGATGCCAAAAATGGTTGAAATTCCATCACGTCAAGTTTCAAATAAATCCATTTTGAAGAAAGCAATGTTTGTTTCAGTTGTAATTTGTAACTGTTGTGCAACACTGGGGGTAAAGGTCGCTAAAATGTGGCCTGGGGGCTGCCTGTGGCACTTTGTGGATAAAGTCAAAGCTGTAATAACTTGTAAAAAAAAAAGTTGCGGTTTTGATAATAGGAAAAATGGAATTTCAGTAGCAAAGTCTTTAAAATGTTACAATTAAAACCGAATATTTAGTCAGGTGGGGCGGTAACAGGTACTTTTGGGGGTAAAAGCACGGGAAGTTTCCAGTAATTAAAAGCTTAGCACGCTTATGTGTTTTAAATATCAAAGTTACATACTTCTTAATTTCATTATGACCCCGCCGGCACATGGTGGGGGTGGGATTACAATATGGCCAGAGGCGTATTTGGGACGACAAGTCCACTTAAGCACCCCGTTATCAGAATTGAGACCCCGGTTTCAGTACACTGCAGTTGGGAGACAAAGATGTTTCAAATTCCTCAGCCGACTCTCCTTGTCCTTTCTCTGCTGTATGGAACAGATAAAGAAGCAGATCGACATGTAAATTCTGCCTAGCAACAGGTACACCTTATTTTTTCCATTCATTAGCCAAAAATGGAAAGATGGTTTTAGAAATGGCACGTATGCCTGTTACTGCATACCGATTGGACAGAAAAAAAGTATTGTCCCAAGTTGCTAGAAAACACAATTTTGCGAATGCATGAGTGCCACACTCCTTTTCAGAAGGTGGTGGTAATTCACACCATAGATTGCTTGCCAACCACCAATAAAAGAACAGAACGCAGGTGAAGGCAATCATCCAATCATGTAAGAGTGTGGGCGGAGCTTCCAGCAATAAAAGGCTGCCGACCCCCTCATGAAAATACACCAGAAATCCTCTCTGGCTGCAAACCCTGCCTTGTTATCTCCGATTTCTCTCATGATGAGTTGGCTGGTGAAGAATGTGGTGCTACCGCTGGTGCTGCTGTGCATGCAAGAAGGAACACAAGCATGCAAGTGTGTTCCTGTGCATCCCCAGACGGCTTTCTGCCAAGCAGATGCCGGTAAGTTGACGGTGAAAATGTCATATTTGGAGTGTTTGCTTGTTCCTCCGACACATTACGTGACCGGTAGTGTGTGTGTGTAATCCAAATAGCATCTGTTAATACGTTTCTGTGTTTGTAGTCATCCAGGCAAAGGTGCTTGCAAAGAAGGACGTCAGTGGATATGAAGTGAAGTACGACATCAAACAGACCAAGGTCATTAGAAGGGATTGACAGCAATTATGGATGCATGCGTGCACATTAATCTTTTGGCGTTCTAGATGTTCAAGGGAGCTCACTGGGGTTTTGATGCCGTCTACACGCCATCCTCCTCTGCAGCCTGTGGAGTGACTCTGACCATTGGTGTAGAATATCTTCTCACAGGTAAAAGGGGCGGGAGAAACCTCCTCGGTGCTAATGAGCTTCGCTTGACTCTGCACTTATCCGACAGAACAGCGGCAGCGTAGGCAGGTTGGCTACACGTTTTGTCTTTCACCCTTGCAGGCAGTCTGGCGTCTAACGGGTCGCTGCACGCGATTGTGTGCAACTTCGTCGCGCCCTGGGACGCCCTGAGTGCCTGCCAAAAACGCAACCTGGTACAGCGCTATGAAAAGGGCTGCGACTGCCAGGTAAGCACGGCGAATAGAAATGTCCGACTCCCGTTCCGTCGATCAACCCTCCGTCTTTGCTGGATCCCCAGATCACTTTCTGCCACGCCGCCCCGTGCGTGAGCAGCCCGGATGAGTGCTCGTGGACGGACTTTCTGACCGACTCGGGCGATCGAGAGCAGGCCAGACATTTTGCTTGTCTGCGGAGAAGCGATGGCGTTTGTGTCTGGGTCAGGGGGACCGCCTTGCCCAAAAAGGCTGCCAAGGACGCTTGAGGCAGTTCAAACTCCACCATGCAGATGTCCGTTTTCAAATAAAGCACCTTCTATGCAGACAACGCACTTCTTGTTTAATCTTTACGGTAGTGTTGTTATAGTTTTGTAATTGGGGAGAGGTCACAGACCAGCGATGTCTACAGTGTGGCCAGCGGCACGTTCTAAAAATTATATTTTTAATGTTGGCATGGGAACACTTCCAGATCCGCCACGGGGAACTGGATTAAATGGCTGGGGAGTCTGGGCTTCCCTGCTTGGGTTTTACAGTGACCAGCATCAACATGTGTGTAGAAAATTTGAGCTGAAATGGTTAAACTGGCACATTAATGCCAATTTGAGAACAGTTGCAATTTTAGGGAAACTCATGAGGAAAACTAACTTTAGTAACATGGAGTCTAATTATTAAACTAATTACGGTCTTTAGATGTAATTTAGGTAGGGGCAAAAAGTATTTGGAATAAAGTCAAAATATAGGGGAAGTCATGTGATTTAAAAATATATTTGGGGAAAAAGAGCCCTGTAGCCACTTCGATATGGACTCCATCTTGTAAGGCGTTCACGCAAAATATGTGCATGGGGGCGTGATAGTCCTGTCACTTCCTGATGTCCACATTTGAAAACAAAAAAAGCAAACTACAGGTCACCCCGGCAAGTATTGTCATTGCTTTTACCAGCTAGCATCAGGCAAAAAAGACAGGAGGAAAATCAACCATAAAATGGACAAAACGAGGATAATACACAAAATGCAATTACAATATTTGTATATTTTTGTATTATTCATTCTCTTTGTATTTCCTTTTCATTTTAGCACGAGTCCACATACACATCCGATTATTTTTTTCCTTCATTGGGAAAAAATGTATTGAAATACTGTCTGCAGACAGAGAAGGACACACAAAAACATTTTTGTACTGATATGGTAGCTGGGGCCAAACGGCGGTCGAGTGGTTGGCCTCAAAGCCCGGAGATCTGGGTTCGAATCTCTGTTGCGTGGGGCTTGCATGTTTTCCCCGTGCGTGCGTGGGTTGTCTCCGGGTACTCGGGTTCCAAAAACATGCATGTCAGGCTAATTGGCGACGCTAAATTGTCCATGGGTATGAATGTGAGTGTGAATGGTTGTCTGCCCTGCGATTGGCTGGCGACCAGTCCAGGGGGTACCCCGCCTGGGATAGGCTCCAGCATACTGCCCTAATGAGGATAAGCGGCATAGAAAATGGATGCACGGATGGTAGCCGGGTGGGAGTTGTGTGAGTGAAAGTGAACGCAGGTGAGGCAATCATCCGATCATCCAATCATGTAAGAGTGTGGGCGGAGCTTCCAGCAATAAAAGGCTGCCGACCCCCTCAATGTAATACTCCAGAATTCTCCCCTGGCTGCAAACGCTGCCTTGTTAGTGCCAATTTCCCTCATGATGAGTTGGACGATGAAGAGTTTGGTGCTACCCCTGGTGCTGCTGTGCATGTGGAAGCTGCAAGAAGGAACACAAGCGTGCACGTGCGGGCCTGTGCATCCGCAGACCGAGTTTTGCCAAGCGGATGTCGGTAAGTTGAAGGTGATAATGTTATTTACTTGTTCTGTCTACATGTGACTTATCCAACTATATACAACATGGCTGCTGATGTACATATAACTGGAAGTAGAGTGTGTGACTAGGAAAGAAATGGGAAGTTGGGGAAGCACAGGTGTTCCTAATCCATGGGATGGGAATACTCAGTCAGGCGTTCCTGCTCCAGGGTGGAAATGGCTCTAAAGCACTGGAATAGATTTCTGATATCTTGTCTTTCTAGTCATCAAGGCAAAGGTGCTTGCAAAGATGGATGTTGGTGGACAGGAAGTGAAATATGACCTCCAACAGACCAGGGTTGGTATGAAGGGTTTCTAATAACATGCATGCAAGTTTATCTTTTGGTTATTTGTGTGTGCAGATCTTCAAAGGTGCTCACAGGGATATTGATGCCATCTTCACTCCGTCTTCCTCTGGAGCTTGTGGACTAACTTTGACTAATGGTGTGGATTATCTTATCACAGGTAAAAACCTTTTAGGTTTTATACTGAATTCCCTGGGTATTCTTTCCTTTGGGATAATGATGGCAGAAATCCCTTCAAGAGTCGGACTTTTGAACTTGGTGCTAAAAACTGTAAATTAAAACAAAGTTGAAAGTCCTATGCTGGAGTTTACTGTCCTTTTGGTAAGGCCCTAAAGGAACATGCTATTTGTAGCTTCGCATTATCTGTGGTTGGCTCTGCACTTACCCAACAGAACACATGTCATACTGCGTGTCTTTTAGTTGTCTTATCTAATTTTGTCTGCCTTTCACCCCCGCAGGCAGGCTGGTGCCGGATGGGACGGTGCATGTCATCTCCTGCGACTTCATTGTGCCCTGGGACAGCCTGACTGCCTCCCAAAAGGTCAACCTGGTGGAGCGCTATCAAAAGGGCTGTGATTGCCAGGTGAGCACACTTTAAAAGAAATATCAAGACTGGTATGAATTAAATCCCATCTTTGCTGGATCCTCAGATCACTCCCTGCTACGCCGCCCCGTGCCAGACCAGCAGCCCGGCTGAGTGCTCCTGGACTGACTTTCTGACCACTTCGGCTGGTAGAGAGCAGGCAAGCCATTTTGCTTGTCTGAAGAGAAGTGATGGCTCTTGTGCCTGGGTCAGGGGCACCCCCTCACCCACAAAGGCTGTCAAGAATGCTGAGGGCAGTCAGAACTCCAAATAAATTCTAAGAAATGTGTATTTTCTATGACTGTCTCGTGTCTGGAAGTTGACTCAACGGTTCAATCTTGGACTAAAATGACCAATGCGGGATAATCTAATCGGCTGATGTTGGGGTCGTACCAAAGCTGGTTACCACCCGTATAAAGATTTACCCCGTTGAAATCATAGTCAGCCATGATGTGACTGACACAATAAAATGAAAAGATATTGTCCTCCCATTCTGTGTGGAAATGGTAATATTTTGGCTGAACTCTGTAGGTATGAATGTGAGTGTCACTGACTGGGGACTAGTCCAGTCAGCTGAGATAGGCTCCAGCATACCCGCAAACCTAATGAGGATAAGTGGCCTAGAAAATGGATGGACTCTAGTAGCTACAGTGGTAAATTCTTCACTGTCCTCGGGAAGTGCTGCTCTAACTGCTTGTGGTTTATGGGGAGTGCTGAGAAATTTCCTCTTGTGTTAAGTGTATTTCTAAATGGATCTGTGACATGTTAATTGGTTCAACTTTAAAAGAATATTTTGACATCAGGATGGTAATCCAGTTGGCCATTTACTCAACAGAGCACTACGTCCTTCAGATGTTCCACAGCCCAAGCACACTTGCTAGTTTTCTTATTCTACGAACTCGACTCAAACGCTTGCGCCAACAACACTGCCCTGTAGGCTGCACGCTAAACGGCAGCCTGGAGCAATGCGATATGCCCGATGCCACAATATCGTGCGCGCCCATGTTTAGCTTTTTATTAGGGGCCAGGTTTGTGGTAAAGTCAATTCAGTAAGTTCTTTGCATTTTGTTCAATGCTTTGAAGAGCTATTTTAATATTCATAAATCAATGTTTGTGACAAGTTTACGTGAAAAAGTAAACAATGAAAATAAATATATAAATGTGGACTGGGATGTCCCTAATCACAATACCATTCTCTTGCAAATCCACGCAAGGGTTGTATGCACATGAAAGCTGCACTTTGTTTTGGGATTTTGGCTCCTCCACAATCCTTATGTGACATGAAGATCCGTGCCTGTTCTTCTGCATGTTCTAAAGACGGATGGTAAAGATGCCGCTATTCCGCCTAGAAAGCCCGCTTTTAACCCCCCCCCCCCCCCCAAAACCTTTTATATCCATGCCATGACCATGTAACAATTTCAAATTTATTGAAATTGTGTTTTTAATGACTTACATTTGTTGTCCTTGCGCTTTAGTTAATTGCCGGGTGTATTTTTTAATCAGCCGACTCTCCCTGTCCTTTCAAATTAACTGATAAACTCCGCCTAGCCCAGTTGCACGTCTAATTAGTTAACGAGATTAGTATTGGATTGCGTAAAGGTGAACGCAGGTGAAGGCAATCATCCAATCATGCAGGGGAGGTCAGAGTCTGGGAGGAGCAATAAAAGGCTGCAGGACCCCCCACCTGTTGTCAGAAATCACAGGAGGAATCTTACCTGCTTGCGGCAAACACGGCATTGTCACCACCAGTTGAGTCGATATGAGTTTGACGCTATCTCTGTTGCTGCTGCTGTGCATGTGGCGCCTGCAAGAAGGTGCACAAGCGTGCACGTGCATTCCTGTGCATCCGCAGACGGCGTATTGCAGGGCAGATGTCGGTAAGCCGAGCTTGGATATATTATTGTGGTTGTTCGCTCCTTCCTTCTGCATGCACGACGTGGCTGTAAAGAGAGTTTTTAGAAGCTGCAATGTTGCTGGAAAGATTTTAGTTTGAGCTAGACATGTCCGACGTAGCTTTGTGCAGTATATAATTTGTGAAGGTGGCTTGAAATAATTATCATTAGCAGTAATGGCGATTATCAATTACATGTCCAACTGGACTTGGGGTTTTAATGACACCATTTCCGGTTAAGTTCCAAAATTGTTACGGCTGTGAAATGTAAGTGCGGTCGTCTAAAGAGCTTGAAAAGCGGCCTCAGTGTCGCTTGATAAAGAAGGCAGTTTACTCTTGCTGGTGTCTTTTCCAGGCAAACGGAGCCAAAACGGGGGTTCTCCCAGCAAAGTAGCTGTTGTGTCTTTACATGTGACTTGACAGCTCCGGACTTGTTGCTCGTTCAGTGGCAAAATGCAGCCATTGGGGAACGCTGCGCATCCGCTGTCGTTTCCGGTTGCTCGGCCACAGGAAGGGCACGGGTGCTTCTAATGCAAGGTGACGTCCGTGTTTAACTCTTTTCTGTCTTTCTAGTCATCAAGGCCATGGTGCTCGCAAGGACGGAGGCTGATGATTTTGACAAACGCGCCATGTATGACCTCAAACAAAGAGAGGTTGTTATTATAAGGGTGTTTAGTAGGGATGCTCTGATTGGGGTTTTTTCTCAGTCTGATATGAACATGACAATCCCAAGGTTGCCTGACTAAGCCCGAAAATGGTTAATTACAAAAATATGTTGCAAAATCCAAACAATAGAGGGCATGAGCCAGTTATTGTTTTCGGGCCCCAATTTGAAACGCTGCTGAAACTGATGTGATCGTCTGTATGGAATGAAAAACTGACGCATATTTCGAGTTAAATTGCACGCTGAGTGACAAATGAGTCCCCGAGTTCCGGGCCGGCCCCGCTATTTGAGAAGATATGCTGCTCAAGGGCAGATTGGAGCATCCCTACTCTTGCAGTATTGTGTCTATGCATGCACTTATCTTTGCTTTTTTCCAGATGTTCAAGGGCCCTCACCAGAACATTGCCGCTGTCTACACTCCAGCCTCCTCTGCAGCCTGTGGAGTGACTCTGACCAGTGGTGCAGAATATCTTATCACAGGTAAGGTTCTCCGCATTTTGCCGGTTGACCTGATTTTACGTGGAAGAGAACAGAAAAAATTGGTACCGTGTGCGATGTTTGTGCAAACACTTTCCAACTGTACAGTTTTTATTGCATGCTGCAGGTTGTCTTCGTAGGCGGTCGCTAAAGAGGTTGATTTTTACTCAACTCCACCTCAATTTGAGGGATGGAGCTCATTAATTGGAATGTGGGAGGAATCGGGAGTGCCCGGCAGAAACCCACGTACGCATGGGGAGAACATGCAAACGCCAGAGTTGAACCCGAGTCTTACAAATCTCCTGCATGGCCAACCACTAGGCCACCATAAAACCAACTGTACATTTTAATACAAGGTTCAGAGGTCCAAAATCTAGTCTTCAGGTAAACTCGATCGTGAACTTGCCGTGTAGGTACTGTAGCGTTGTGCTGGACCCGGCGCTTGAAGTAACAGACACCGTGTCACGCGCTGTGTGTCTTTCGCCGTCGCAGGCCGACTGGCATCGGACGGGTTGCTGCACGTCACACTGTGCGACCTCATCGAGCCCTGGGACAGCGTCAGCGTCTCCCAGGAGGCCAATCTGGAGCAGCACTATGAGAAGGGCTGTGATTGCGAGGTAAGCAAATGTCAGACGCGCTTTTAGGAATAAAATCCCCAACTTTTGCTTGATCCTCAGATCACTCACTGCCACGCCTTCCCGTGCACGCTGAGCAGACCGGCCGAGTGCTTGTGGACTGACTTTCTGACGGACTTGGGCAATAGAGAGCAGGCCCGCCATTTTGCCTGTGTCAAGACGAGTTACGGCTCCTGCGCCTGGTACAGGGTCGCCCTTTTTACCAAAAAAGGGTACATGGACACTAAAGGCCGTTAGACGCTCATGCACATGTCAAAATTGCCAATAAAGTTTCTGAGAAAGCGATGACTTTGTTTTGTTTTCCCTTGTCTGCGCGGCGTCGTGGACGTGCAAGTCAACTTTCCAGCTACAGACAATTAGCGCGCATGAGTCAGGGCAGAGCGGCGGCAGGGGTTCTTGAAGTCACCGCTCCTCCCGTCATGCGGGGTGTTTTCATCTGTTGCGACTGGCTTTTTCATGACTGAGCGTGCGGTAACCCTCAAAGTATGATCACATGCCATGTCATGGTCACGCAACACCGGTGGCGATTGCCGCAAGACTTCAGGGGAAACTCTGCGCCCCCAGAAAGTGGCATGATTTTTTCACTGACTATGTGCTGGTTCCGAATCAGCTACTTATCACAGGTAACTGACATTGCTTCCTTCTCATTTCTGTAGGCCCATGGCATGTTTTCAGTTCCACTGCTCAAAACTGGACGGTCATTGGATAAATGCTGGCCTTTGTCCCGTCCATCATACGCTCGGTGTGTTTTGAGGCTCTGAGCTGACCCGGATGCTGTTTCTGCATGATATTGGATGGTCTGTCTGAGGTGCAATCCTCTTTAGAGTGAATTGGCTATCTTTAATTTAAATCGGTGTTCTACATCTTTAATTCGGTCTTCAACTGATCTGGAGACTTTATCGTTCCCCAGGGACTTATGTCTTGTCCTCACGTAGCAGGGTATTTTTAGAAACGTGTATTTCTCTCAAGTGTCCGCACGCCTTCGTATTAAAAAAAACAATAAAACATCCTCACTTAACCGGATGACCGCACACGTCGGCAGCAACGGTTACTAAAACTATCAGACTCATCCCGTCACTTCCATGCAACATGGCGCCCGGCTCGTTCTTGCGGACTGAAAAGGAGGTGGGATTGTCAAAATGTTGATTTAGATGACAAAGTCAACTGGATGCAAGAAAATATTGTCAGTTCTGAAGGCATCTGTGTTTTTCATGTAAATACGGGTCAGATGTGTGACGTTCAGCAGGAAGTGATGTTTGAAAGCGCAAACCTCCGGTAATTTGCGTCCATACGCAAACGCATGAGCAGAAGTTTCTCCAGGTCCACAATTTGCCCGGGGGCTTTGAAAACTGTCGCTTTAGGTACTGTACATCTGCCGACTCGTGTGCATGAAAAAACCTTGGGTGTATGAAACCCGCCTACGTGGGGACGGGGCATTGGTCCTAAACGACTCCCGTTGTCTGGCGCTGTGGTTTCTTTCCCCAACAAGCAGCAGAGAAGACATCTAGTTGATCGTTGAAAAGGAACAGAATTTACGTAAACCCAGTTCTGATGTAGGCCGGGAAATAATGAGCTTCCCCTCGAATGACTACCAGATGCTACACATTGCTTCATGACTTGCCACTCGGTACCGTTGGCGCCGCCTCGCATCACGTTGCTTACTTTCAAGAACCAAGCAAGACGGTAGACAGCTATGGATTTGTTTTTGGGGTGGGGTGTAAGTTTTGAACTTGTTCAAAACCACTCATGACTACAACCTTTACTGCATTGATGTCGTAACCCGGCGTGCGATTGTTTACAGATTTTAGTCACTGGCATTTGGGCTTCTCGGCATGACGTTCCCCCATTCCCTGCCTGACTGACTATAAACAGACCACCTTCCTTGCCAGTAAAGCAGTCTGAAAAAATGTTTGAAATATTACCGTAATGTAGGGCGTGAACGCCCGTAATGTGCACTCAAATCCAGCATGAGCGGGCCAGCTAAATTGAGTTCAGTACTTTGACGCTATGGGAATACCTCAAACTGGTGGACATGTGCGTGTAGGCTCGTGCTCCTTCACACGCGTACGGTGTGTGGATTCAATAAACCACTCAAGCCGTCCCCCGGTACTTTGTACAGTAAGCTGCACATTTTATGTGGCACTAAGTTTGGACAAACTACATATAAGAAAGATGAAAGGTTGTCTGGAAATTTCGTTTGCATTAAGTGCCCCTTTTGTGGTAGTGGACGAGCTCTTGGCCTTATTGAGATGTGTAGTGAAGCCTGCTTTGTCCCAAGCCATTCTCTGAAGTGGACGTATACACGGGGTGAGTCAGAGGCGCTGGCGTGTCCAAGCACGAGGAAGGAGTTTTGTTTGGCGTTAGGTGCACATATTGATTTAGGGTCAAAGTGGGAGCAGGGAGAACCCTGTAGCCCACGATGCCAAGGAAGCAGCACTGAACAAATTGGCTGATAAGTTCTGCAGCGCAACAGTTAATTGTAAAAAAAACAACAACAACAGTCTTTGTGTTCAAGTTCAGCAATTTGACACTGTTTTTTTTGTTTTTTAAAACATGTCAGCCAACTTTCCCTGTCCTTTCTCTGCTGTGTGGGGCGGTAAAGCCCTCTGCCCTACAAGTTACCAAGGAAACCGCACCAAACAAACTGGCACATCGTAAATTATGCCTTACAACATTTACAAATCCGTGCTTTTCAAGAAGTTGTAGTTATTGAGATAAAAAGTCAATTAAAGTAAAAACTTGTGATGAAAAAAAGAGTTTGTGATGATGACTTTTCTATCTCTAATATTTATGACACAAAGTCATAATTATGACTTTTTATTTCTTAATTTCAGGTTTTAATTGCAAACTTTAGACTTATGACTTTTTATTTCATACTTTTCAGATTTATCGCAAAAATTTGACTTTTTATCTTAATTATGGCGTTTTATCTTGTAATTTTGAGTTTTTATCTCATAATTCTTACTTCTTATCTCATAATAATGACTTAATTATCTCATATCTCTTGACTTTTTTCAAAATTATGCCTTTTTATTTCATACTTTTGTCTTTCTACCAGATAATTTTGACTATTTTATTATCTCGTCATCTCAACTTTCTTTTTCCCCCACATAGTTATACATTTAACGCGTAATCACGGCTTTCTTATCTCAACTCATAACGTTTTTCATAATTATGATTTATCTTGTAATTTTGACTTTTTATCTCATAATTATGACTCATTATTTTTTTATCTTGTAATTTAGAATCTTTTTTCCCCCTCATAATTCTGACTTTTTTATCTCATAATTTCAATTTATCTCATAACTATGACTTTCCTATGTGCTGTTAGCTTTTTTCATAATTATGACTTTCTATCTCATAATTATGACTTTTTATCTCATAATTTCAATTTATCTCATAATTATGGTTTTATCTCCTGTTTTCATAATTTTATAACTTTTTTCTTGTAAGGTAAGGTTGACTTTTTGTCTCATAATTGTGATTTTTTTTAAATCTCGTAATTTTGACTTTTTTTCCCCCCTCATAGTAACTTTTTATGTCATAATTTCCATTTCTAATCTCACAACTATGGCTTCCTGATCTTAAAACTTTTTTGCCTAATTTTTTATTTTGACATTGTATCTTATAATTATGGCGTTTCTATCTCACAGGTGTGCCTTTCTTCTCATAATTTTGACATTTTATCCTTTTAGTTCTGATTTACCATTTATTTCGTAATAACGGACTTCCATACAAATGAGAGGATTTGTTTTCTAATAGAATCCTTTGAGTTTGCTCTTACAATGTCACTTTTACTACACGTGTATGTGTTGCTCCATACAGAAAGACAAAATGCTGTAATTTTCATAATTTCCAGCCAACGTTTTTTTTGCACCAAACACGTCACCGGCTCGCACGCATGCATTCGTGTGAGTGGGTGTTGTACAGTCATCCGAACCTGCGAGTGACGTAACAGGTGGGAGGGGCCTGCAGCAATAAAAATCCGCAGCCGGACTCCAGAAGGTCCAATCCCGCTCCGACTGGTTCTCTCTCCGATACATTTGCGGTCATCATGAGTTGGACGGTGAAGGGTTTGGTGCTGCCCCTGGCGCTGCTGTGCTCGTGGCGGCTGCAAGAAGGAGCCCACGCCTGCAGCTGCGCCCCGGCGCATCCACAGGAGGCGTTTTGCCAAGCAGACGTCGGTGAGTGGAACGTGGAAACGGCGTTTGGCTGCTGTTCGTGTGCACGTTGGCGCATGGCTTGCTTTTGCAACGCAATGCGAGAGTCTCCCTCGGTTATGCGGGCAACTTTTTGGAAGCAGCCGTGTTGGCTTGAGAAGGAAAGGGCGCTAGACGTGGTCAAAAGTGCAGAGAATTGCCTTCGTCATTTTCCGGCAATTTCCGGCCGTCCTCGTGCCAAAACGTCTTTTTAGCGTCAACGGCTCTTAAGGAGGCCAGGTGCTAGCTAGGTGTTGCCAACGGCAGTAAGCTAATGTAAATTCTGAGTTCTTGTCCATTTAGCACCACCACGGCTCGGCGAGTAACACACAGACTGTATCATGTTCGTTTTGTACTACAATTTAAACGTTATGTATGTATGTGTCTTGTATTTAGCGGTTATTAGAGCTCCTACCCGGACTTGTTTTCCCGGAGGCATTTCCGGTTAACGGTCCGTCTCCTTGGCGTTAAAGCGTTGACATGCATTAAATGATGCAAATTATGCGACGGGGCGTCTGCCCACCTGACGGGAACCATTTAATGAAACAGAGGGAAGCGTAGGAAATAACCGTGGTGTTGCTAATGATGGGCAAGACGTCGGTTTAACTTTGCTGACGTCATTTCCGGTCACAGACGTGCCAAAATGGCTACCGCTGGCAGTGCGCGATTTATATTATATCTTACACGTTCTCGTTTAAGGGGACTTTTGGTAGGTCTGAAGCATTTTTATTGCTAGTTGTGTAGGAAACTATTCATGTCTATTTATCCGATACTATAATTGACGTAAACCTCCGTTTGCCGTTGAATTTACTATTTCCGTGCAGTATTTATTAAAGGGAACAATGTGTAATTTTGTCTTTAAACTCTAACGCAGAGTTTTAATAGAACAAAAACGGACATTTTGGAAAACAATTTGTTGCTAATGATAGTTGTTTACAAGTGGTTGATGCTGCTTCCGGTCTACCCGTGCCACTTGGTGACGTCACTGTTCCTGATGTGGTTACTTTGGTGTTAACATTAAATGGCTATTGTATGGCATCACAGTAGTGCCAAAATTCAAAGGAAACACACTTGGGAATATAAAGAGAATCAATAATACAAAAAAATACAAATGTATTTATTATTTTTCTGTTTTGTCTTTGCTTTCTTAATGGAAAAGAAAAAGACAAAGGAGGAAAGTGGTGGACAAAATTGAAAAAAAAAACCAAAGGCAATACAGAAAAAGCAATGCCAAAATGGAAAAATAATATGACTAAATATATGACAAAAGCAGCGACAGTGGTGCATGTGCGTGTACAATTCTGCAAACTCAGGCGAGGAGGATTACCGCTAATGTATTTTGTAGCCAGAGGAATGTTGCTGCGGCGGAAAAACTCTCGATCTCCTCTTCCAGCTTCTTTTTTTTGTTGTTTTCAGTATGAATCAACTGCTCCTTAAAAGGAAATCTTCTGGAAGAATCAAATGTGTGCACGTTTTTTGCCTAATTGTGATAAATGGAAGACGATGCATGCTTATATTGGTTTATTCTATTCTATTCTCAGTTTAAATTTTTTTTAATTGTGATTAGCACATGGCTGTACTAAATCATAAAAGGCACCTTTTGGCCTTAAGCATGTTTTTCCACTCAAACTCTCCCACAGCCAAACATCTGTGAATCAGGAAACTGGAGAGTAAAACGTGATTCCCTCTGGCAGAGACTCCGTTTGTGGGTTTAAGGGGATTATTATTGTTTAATTCTAGTTGTCCAAGATTGCTGACTGGCTTCTTCTGTGTGTTTTTGGAAGTCTGGCAGCACACACACACATCCCCTCAGAGCACAGCTGATGAAACATATTGTCATATCGTGCTGTGGGTGCACCCGGTTGCCCCCCTTTTGTATTGTGCACCAAAATAGCAGTCATCTTTTTTTCATCAACACTCTCTCTGTCTTTTTCTAGTCATCAAGGCAAAGGTGGTTGCAGGGACGGCTGCGGAGGGATTTGACAAACCCATCATGTATGACATCAAACAGACCAAGGTTGTTATTGGGGATATACAAGTATAATGGTCACTTCTTATGTGTACTTGCACATTTTTATTTTGGCTCTTTGACTTTCCAGATGTTCAAGGGCCCCGAGAGGGAGATTGATGCCGTCTATACGCCACCCTCCTCATCATTATGCGGAGTGACTCTGGCCAGCGGCATAGAATATCTCATCACAGGTAACAACTCGGGTTTTGTTGGGAATTAGACCATTTGTTCCAGTAGGAAGATAATGGAAAGAGTAAAACTTGGACATGTGGTGCTGCTGCTTTTGAAAGCCAGTGGTTACATTTCCAGGCGAGTCAACGCACGAATGGTTTTGGCCGACGCACGTACCGTACCGCCACCAGGGGATGGCTACGGTGTGAATATTACGGTCACATTTTAACAGCAGGGAGCAAACGCTGTAAGGTGCTGAACCCAACACAGAGTGAACCCTCTTCCTGCCTGCCACGGACGCATGCACATGGCAATATATTGAGCCCTGCAAAATGATTGCATGTGTGATAAATTAATATATTATCACCCCCGGACTAGTGCCCAGGAGTTTTTTTATTTGTTTTTTTTGTATGAGAAATATTGTCACGTTTTAATCTTGACAGATCTACTTTTTTATGGGTTTGACTTGTCATTCTCTTCTTCCAGTACAGTAATCCCTGGTTTATCATGATTAGTTAGTTCAAGGCTCCCAACGAATTTCCACAAAGTAGGAATTCCTACTTATGCATCGAATATTTTCATAGTTAGAGCATCGAAAACATGTTCACAACCTTGTAAATGTGTTTTTCTAACATTATTAGAGCCCTCTAGTCATGCCATAACACCCCTATAGTCATATTTACACTCTTGTTACGCAATTAGTTTGACATAATAAGAGGCAAAAGGACATAAATAAGGGTCGTCCTTGTGTGTTGCTGTTAATGTGTGGACAGGAAGTGATGTCGGGGTACATATAGTAGACATAATAATAGAAAATAAGCCATAAGCTGCTGTAACAGAGTGGCTTGGCGTAAGTTATGGCTTCCATTTTATCCCGTGTTAGGGATAGTTAAGATAGAATTCATTAAAAGCTGGCAATCAAGTCTGGTGCTTGTGTGTCTCACCCACACCGACACCCAGTGACCAGTGCAAATTGCTACATATCATGGCAACACCTTTGAATACATCTTCTGAATGTTTTGTTTTTTTACATCATTTAGCCATTTTTATGCTTACAAATGCTTAATTAGGCAAAAATACACAACATTGGCTTAAATATGCATTTTTATTACTCATAAGACCCTGTTGAGGCATGAAACAGCACAACTTTATTCATATATTTTGTGATAGAGCAAACGTTTGAAGCGCAAAATGACGAGGGATTACAGTATATCTTTCTCGGCTCATCTCTGTCTTTTGCCACCGCAGGCAAACTGGAGTCTGACGGGTCGCTGCATGTCACCTTGTGCGACTTCATTGCGCCCTGGGAGGGCATGAGCGCCACCCAAAGGAAGAGCCTGGTACAGCGCTATGAAATGGGCTGCGATTGCCGGGTAAGGAAGGCTAGTGGATAGCCGATAGAAATGTCAGAATTACATTTTGTGCGCTAAATCCGCCATCTTTGCCTGATCCTCAGATCACTTCCTGTACCTCCGTCCCGTGCGGGATCAGCAGCCCAGCCGAGTGCTTGTGGACAGACTGGCTGATGGGGAAGTCGGTCAATGGAGAGCAGGCCAGGCATTTTGCTTGCATCAAGAGGAGTGATGGGTCTTGTGCCTGGTACAGGGGGGCCGCCTCACCCAAAAAGGGTTTCATGGACATTGAAGACCCTTAAGGCTCCATCCACCCTGCAGAAAATGTTAAAAAATTCAAGTCAATCCTCTATTTTTAAGAAAGCAATGCAATGTGTTTTTCTATGTTGAGGTTGCATTTTTTTATGACAATTATGAGTTCAGCACTTTCCAACTTTGAAGCACTTCTGTACAAACTGCTGCTTCAGCAGAAATAAATGGACTCCTCACATGTCAGTATTAAGCTTCACTGCATTTTTTATTGCTGTAGAATTAATGTCTGGGGACGGGGTGAATCTTCTGTATTATATGAATATATTACTGTTTTTACAGTGAGGTCCGTCACTTTTTGACATTTGAAGAAATTTGCTTTCAAAAGAAGGCATCAGATTTGTTGTACACTGAACATACAACTTGCCCAGTCAGCTAAAATGTTACTTTGTGTTTTATGACATTTATCCTGGCGCGGCATGCATTTCCAAATGTACCTTTTGAAAATGTTTAATAAATACTAGTACAGTATTTGTTCAGTGTGTATTGCTTTGCGTTTGTTCCAGTCACAGTCAAAACAAGACACTTTTAAAGGAGAGGAGAAAACAATATGGATCCACCGTAATCAGCTGAGTTGGGGGATCATTTGAATGGAATTTGACTGTTGTCTTAGATTAAAGCCAAAGCATAAGCATGCGGCCCATTGGAGTTTACAGTAGATCTGTCCATCTATCTTCTTCTGCGCCGCTTATGCTCGCTAGGGTAGTGGGGGTATGCTGGGGCCTATCCCAGCTGACTTTGGTCGAGAGGCGGGGTGTATATACAGTACACCCGGCCGGATTTAGATCCTATTTATTCTTGTGGGGGCGCCCTCTGGGGTATACAGTAAGTCATTACAAGTGGTAAACAGCACAGGCCGCACGTCACACGTGTAGCCCTTTCTGACAGCGCAGTGACTTTCTCGTCGCTGATTTGCCGAGCGTCTCAACCGAGGCGGGGCATATTCCCCGATTCGTTTGTGAAACTGCCAATCACTCCTGTGACCGCCCTCTCATAATGCAGCATGGGCGAAAATATCAGACCGACACGAAAAAACTGAGCAGCGGTCCGCTTTATCATCAAGGCTTTTGAGCGATACCAAGGTGAGTGTGTTGTATTCATTTAAAGTGCATTTCTTTGCACCTTTTGTGTAATGATGACAAAGATCCGATATCACGTAAAGACACGGCGGGCATTGTTAGCCGCCTGGGCTCTGGGACGCTAACCACATTGCAGCATTGAAGAAGGGGGGACTTGGAAGCCTCTCGCCACGTTCAGTTAGCTTCCTGGCTAACTCGCTGCTGCGCTCGCCGCCTTAAACACACCATGAAGTGCACCACGTCAACGCCAACATCAATTCGCAGGGAATTTGTGATATTGTGGAGGCGAGCGCGACGCTTTGTCACCGTTGTGACGACTAGCAGTGTCGACATTTGTCGGGCTATTCGGGGCTAGCCACCTAGCGTGTTAGCCGTCCCCAGTGGCCCCGAGATATGGCGGGCAAAGTCCACTCGGCCCGTTCGCGGAGTTTCGGAGGGGCCCGAGCAACCGATACAAACAGAAGTTGTAGAGACCTTGTAAGTAAATAGGTTTAGAACCGCGTAATAACGAGGAAACGACGTCCGTGGCGGTGACAGCTGGAGTGCTGCTATTATGAGGTGCGCCCTCTGTCGGTCATATGTCAGCGCGTGAATGGAGTGACGTGACGATGACGTCAGGGAGATGCATCTACCCAATTATGTAAGCACTAGTAGAGCCTTAATCAATTTGGACTTTTAAGTTTATCAGTTAGTGATTTTATCGAAACCTTTTATATATATATATGCAATTTCAGTGTCGAAATTTTGTTTGTGAAATGGTGGGTTTTGAATTGGTGGTTGCTTTCTCAAAGTTTCTAGTATGAAAGCTAACAGTTAATCAAGTAAAGCTGTGTTTCCGCAGGACTGCAATCTAATTGTGGCGGGCAGGTGGATGATGTCATCTTGCATTTGCCTGTTTGGCCGTGATACATGTGCATGTCATATTTATGGAGAGAAAAAGTTAGAAAGAAAATGATAAGCACAACTATTATGTGACTTTTTGCAAGACAGAGCTGCTTGTGAGTGCTTTTAGATGGGGTGGGCACCAAGAAGAGCAATACATGTTTTCACGTTAGTCTCCAAAAGCGTCCGATTCGACCAGAAAAGACTCGCTAGATTTGTCGCTCTATGCTTTTTTGAAAAGCTAACCGGCCAAGCATGGCGATTGTTGGCAACACTGATCCGTCCTGCTACATCTTCTTATTCTCCGGAAGCCCTGGCGCCTGTTAGGTACCGCCCCGCGGCAAGCTACGTTCACAGACAGCCCCGATATTGTGTGTTTTGTGAGCGAGAGTGATAATCTATTTGTGGTGGTCCAAATTTGCAGGTTCTGTGCATTTTTGTGGCGTAATACCACGTGTAATGGAGCAGGCAGGACGGCCTTGCATGAGAAGCTCCGGCGCGTTTATTTCGTAGCCTCTGAGAACATTCATATTTGATGTTCTTACACCCTGCGACGAAATAATGACTTGTTAGTTGCGTAACAATGGCGGCGCCGGCGTTGCAACCTTGCAGGCCGATCTAGCCGTTGCATCACTTGTGTGTGTGTGTGTCTTTGTAACAGCAGCACGTGAAGGTCAGTCTGTCCTTGGGCATATAGCGCGCCTCCTTCGTCCCACTCCCCCCTTCCTGACACCTCTGTGATGTCTTTGGCGCTGCTTCTGTTTTTCTTACTGGGTGCTGTACAGCATCTGAATAATGCCGTGCTTTTGTGTACAGGGTATTAGTTGGTGTTCTAGGCTGTACTATTATTATCTTGTTAATGTTTGCCATTCATGTGGCTGGCGGCTCTGGAAGACTTTGCCTCACTTCAAGCCGACCAAATCAAACTTGACACTTAGAGTTTGCTTTTTTTATATACTCCAGGAAGTTTGGTACACGTTTTTGCCATCTCTGTTGCAAAAATGTACATCCCGTAGGTTGGTCAGCAGATAAGAAAGGGAATTTTCACACTTGTAATTGTATCTCACCATTGGAACACTATGGATTTATAGTAGGGGTGCATGATAATTATCAAGCCAATATGAGGGATGATTAAAGAGGGCTTTTTAAACACATTTTCGGACCTTTGTATTGAGTTGTGGACTCCAGTAGAGCAGCTTCACCCGATAACCCGCACAGAAGGTTTTCTGGATTTTTCCGGACTCTGCGTCTTTTCCTTTGGGTCCTGCCTACCACGGAGCCCACTCCTCTGGGATTGGTCACACTCCCAAGCACTCCCGAGGACCTCCGGACCGCTGCCGAACCCCACTTCCTAGGCGGTACAGGAGTTGATAGTGAACGGGGATTTCTCATTTTAAAATGTCGGCTTTGAACATCTATATGCAGAACCAGACATGGGTGAGCTTGTAATTTGCATGCATGCAGGTAGCACTCCCTCATCTGTATGCACACTATAATGCTACACACACAACCGGTTTTGGCCCATTACGTACACTAAATAAAACACACCGATAAATAGTTTCTACAGCTGCCTCTTCGACACCGCCGAGTAACGTTGGAAAGGCGCCGGACCTCAGCAACAGCTTGGCGGATAGGCCAGCTTCATATTGGCCCATGTTTACAAAACAGTGTGAAGCGCTGTAGACTGATGAGCATATTTTCCTCTTCCTGGCTGAGAGTCAGCAACTCCAACCACTTCTGCCTGATGCTTGCCTCTTCAGGAAAGCAAAACAAAATTAGCTTTCCCTCACACACGGACAAACATTTCCTGGGAGCCATTGCTCAACGTTGGCCATGTAGGAAAATCCGAGTTTTGTGACCTCAGTGGAACTCGGTGTTGAAAAAAAACATTTTGTGCCTGTTACGACGGGAGTATCAAAACCATCAGATTTGGAGAAGGAAGTCGTAAATCTATGATAACAATGTTGTGCATTTATGAGAAAAAGCTGGTAATGTTACGAGAGTAAAGTCGTTACTTTACGAGAATAAAAGACCGCTACGAAACGGGGGTGCCATGTGTGGAGTGGGCGGGTACTAGAGGGCACGGGTGAGCTGATGCTAACCCATGCTAGCTGGTTGGTCCCCGGATCTGTTTTTACGAATTTTATTCTTGTAAGACGCCAACTTTTTTGAAAATCCCTATTCGTCTTTGCCCGCAGTGATGTTTCAACGATGCCGATCGTGGACAAACTCAAGGAGGCCTTAAAACCCAATCGAAAGGAGTCCGGCGATGACGGCGACCTCAACAAACTGCTGGCCTCTTCCGCCAAGAAGGTGCTTCTGCAAAAGATCGAGTTTGAGCCCGCCACCAAAGGGTTCTCGTACCAGCTGGACAGCCTGAGGAACAAGTATGTGATCCTCAATCCCAGGAACGAGGGCGCCACCGGGCAGAAGGCGGCTGAGCCCCCCCAAATAAAGAGGCAAGGTAGATGGATGACTTTGATGCTTTATGCTACAAGAGATCCGTGCTGTCCGACGTGCCGCTTTGACCATGTCTTGAATTTGATGGCGTCAAGTTTCAGACAACCTGGTCGGGGGTCAGGCGGATGGAATCCCCGCGCCACAGAAGATGCTCTTCCCGGCGAACAAGCTGACCCTTAAATGGGAGCGAGTGTACCGGGTAGGCGCCGGCCTCCACAACCTGGGCAACACCTGCTTCCTCAACTCCACCGTGCAGTGTCTCACCTACACGCCGCCGCTCGCCAACTACCTGCTCTCCAAGGAGCACAGCCGCGTCTGTAAGTTGCCTTTTGGCTACCTGGCTCGGGGGGGGGGTCCATCTTGTTTTCAACAAGGGCTGCATAGTGAAAAAAGACAGGATGCAGAGAAGTTAAAAACACAGCATCTCAGCTTTGTCATATACTGTGGGTGAAAAGACATATCATTTTTGTTTTTCCATGTATTTCAACCTTCTTCGTATATAATGTTTGTTGTAAATTTTCTTTGCATAATCTTTTGACGTTATTCCTGTAATATTATAAGAAATCCTGCATGGAAGCACGATGCGAAGTGGGATGCTGTGTATATCTGCGTGTATCTTTCGCTTTAAACACAGGAGGGGTGCTTCAGGAACCGAGCAAAAAAAAAGTTAGTATATCAATTATGTTGATTACGACTTCTTAATAAAATGTAATGCTTTTTTGCTGTTTGAAGTTGATGCTACTGAAATGACCTATTTTTCCTGATGCTTTGATGTTATTCTCGGATATTTGTGATTTTTTTTTTCTTGTTGGATTTTGACCTTGATTGCTGATTGGCTTTATTCTCGTAAAATTTCAGCTCCTTTTCCATTTCTGCATTTAAAAAAAATATGTATAATACTCAAACTGTATTCCTGTTAGATTGTTTATTTTATTTTATTGTTTACAATTTTATATTCCAAAAATTACTGCTTTTTTTTGTTTTTCATATTAATACGACTTTTCTTTTCAATATTTTTGACTTATTGCTACTAAATGATGTTTTTTTTTTTTCTTCATAATATTACAAAATTTCTTGTGGAATGTGGCAGAAAAAAAACAGCCTTGTGCCGCAAATTGCCCCTGGGCTGCACTTTGGACACCCTTGATTTACCATTAAAAGACACCCGCTGTAGCGCTAAAGTACAGCAAAAGCATAGAATATCGAATGTTCTGTAAATATGCTCCTTTATAAGACTTTTCCAAACCATAAAAGTCTCTGACCTGATTTTTCTTCTCGTATGTCCAAAAAATGGATCATGGCCTAAGCTGACGTTGTCATGCGTTTGTGTTCTTTCAGGCCACCCGTCCGGCTTTTGTATGATCTGCGTCATGCAGAACCACATCATCCAGACGTTCGCAAACACCGGCAACGCCATCAAGCCAGTGTCCTTCATCAGAGACCTGAAAAGTAAGCGAGGTTTTTGCTCGCGTATCGCACAGACGCCGCGATATTGTTTTGCCCTGAGTCTGGCGCTGTGTCATGTGACCACAGACTGCAGTACATTAAGACGAGGGCGATAGCGCAGGCTGTGAACGAATTAGCGGCGTATGGAGAGAGGCGAGGAGGCGCGAGCTTAGTTTTTCTCAAAGGACACTGACCCCCCCCCCGCAAAACTTGCCCGCCCCTCCCTACCTGCCTGCTGCTGCACTCATGTCTCCGCCTCCTCCTTCCCCCATCTTTCCCTCCAGTGCCCTCCCCGTCTCCTTGCAACTGCAGACTTGGACGCTTTAGCGCAAAACTGGCCGCTCTCTTTAGGTGTTTCCAGCCCGTGCCTGCGTTTTGCCACAGTGTCCTCACGCGTGTCCTCGCTAAGCTCCCAGCCCCCACCAGATGTGACTCGATTCCGCTGGCGTGAAAGTACCAGTACTATTGGCAGGAATGCAGCAATGACCCCATTAAGCATTTACCAGCCCCACAAGACCGCCCCCCGTGGCGTCCAGTAAGAGCTTGAAGGCTTCCCAGCCACATTAGTGCTAATGTGATGGGACCACCGCACTAAGTGACTGTAAATGTTTCATAAGGTTGTTTTTCATTTGAGGGAGCAGGCGGGACAAACATCTGTGGTAATTACCCAGGAAAGGCTGCTCTCAACCTGAAAAACGAGTTTTTGGAGCCTCACGTCATAAATATTGAGTCTTCTCGAATTCCACAACCTAATCATAATTTAGTGTCATTGCTTTTTAAGGGGCTTTGATGACAAATTAAAGATAAATAATTGCTACAAAGCAGTTTTATGTCCTTTTCCTCATTGAAAAGATGTATTCAAACAAATCCTGTTTTTTATGTGTGCAGAAATTGCCCGACATTTCCGCTTCGGCAGCCAGGAGGATGCTCATGAGTTCCTGCGGTACACCATCGACGCCATGCAGAAAGCCTGTCTCAATGGCTACCCAAAGTGAGGCCTCTTTCTGTCACTGCCTTTAAACCAAGACGGATGTTATTATTTAAACGCCGTTTCTTACTCCCAGGCTTGACAGGCAGACGCAGGCCACAACGCTGGTTCACCAGATTTTTGGAGGTTACCTGCGATCGAGAGGTATCGAACGTCCGTCTTTTACACCGGGTGTTTGGGTATTGCTTCCACACCTCATCATTTTTGTGTTTTTATTTTTTGCAGTGAAATGTTCCCTTTGCAAAAGCGTGTCGGACACATACGACCCTTACCTGGACATCGCCGTGGAGATTCGGGTATGCGATTAGTTTCCTTTCTTAAATTCCTTTATTAGTCCCACTAGGGGAAATTCCAAAAAGAGATTACCAGGAGTGGGGTGCGAACCCACGTGGACATTGGATCCTAAGTCCAACGCCTTAATCACTCTTTCTATTACTCGTTCATATCTCCTTTTAGACTTGTTTGGATGTTCTCTAATGTGTTAGGACCCCAAAGCAGTCCATTTCCTGGCATGTACGACCATCCTGGTACGTTGGGATGGTGTGGGAGTACAATGGAGAAAAAATATACCGGGACAAACAAACCTCCATTTGGCCAAGTCACAAAGTCATGCTGGGGGTTTTGAACTGCTTATCGTCCCACAAATTGGCGCCAAACGATATTGTTTACATTATTTGAGACAATCCAACGCTGCTGTAATAACAGATATTAGAATACTTTCATGACACCAAAGGCAATTGTCTGTTATTTTATGTCTGCAATGAGCAACGTCCCACCAGTGGCCCCTGGGCCACACCTTGTACCCCCATGCATGTTTCACCAGGAAGGTAGACTTCACCGGAATCAAAGGACGATGCAAGAAAACACACCCTAGTGGCTAAATTGCAGATAGATTAGGGTCGATGCAGGAGATTAGGTCTACTAAACCAGGTGAGATGAAAAAAAAGACAATATATTGCAATCTAGCCCCACCTCCATAGACAAAGAACCAAGGTGCTGAAAGCAATGCACAGAGTGAGCACTCTTCCCGCATGTTTGGAGACGGGAAAACAGGCACGCCTGCCATATTATTTAGTTCATTTTTCGTGAATTTGTTAGCCTCCCAGGCCTAGTGGTGATAACCCTAAAAGCATCCATGCCACTACACTGTCAACACGGATCTTCTCTACTCGTCGCATTACGCCTTCATGACGGACACACCCTGGGCATCCTCGGTGCCGCTCCGGAGGTCAGGAGAACCAGAGTACAGAGCAGAGGATGTCTGAGCAATTTTGTGTTTTAATCTGATACATGTATTAACTTTAATCAGGTCTAGAATAACTATGCTGAGATTTTAGGACGCGCAGCGGCTGAGCCGGCTTTTCTCCAAACGAGAACTCTCTTCAGACCTCTAGTCGACGCACAACAAATCAAAGTAGTACTGGAGTGTTTTCCTTTCGTTCTGCAGCAAGCGGTAAACATTGTGCGAGCCTTGGAGCTGTTTGTGAAACCCGATGTTTTAAGCGGAGAGAATGCCTACATGTGCGCCAAGTGAGTACAAAACGCGCTTGCATCTCATTTCCTAATAAAGGTGAGTGAGGATTGGTGGTTTTTTTTGTTTTTTGTTTTTTGTTCAAAGGTGCAAAAAGAAAGTGCCGGCAACCAAGCGCTTCACCGTTCATCGAACATCGAACGTACTGACGCTGTCGCTGAAGCGCTTTGCCAACTTCAGCGGAGGGAAGATAACGAAGGTTGGCAAAGGTTTTGAGTTTCCTGCTTCTTTGGCCGTTTCGCATGTGCCTCCTATTTTGTGGTTGCTCTTTTAGGATATTGGATATCCGGAATTCCTCAACATCCGGCCCTACATGTCTCAGAGCTCAGGTGATCCTGTCATGTACGGCCTCTACGCCGTTCTGGTGCACTCCGGCTACAGCTGCCACGCTGGCCACTACTACTGCTACGTGAAGGTGAGAGGGTCGCGAGGCCGACGTGTTAGCACTGGGAGAGTTCTTTGTTGTTCAGGGTTCTGGAGGCTAATACATCCTGCGGTAGCTGTTGAGTGTAAAATATTGTAACATTACTGACACCTAGTGGCCAGTGTATAACTGTGTTTTTGTTCATTTGGTCATTTTAATGCTTGAAAACGATGAATTTGGGCTAAAATATGTCAAATGTGCTTAAACGTTCATATTTTTATATAAATATTAGGCTGAGGTCAACCACAAAACAAAATATTTTGAATCAGTTTTTTTCTTGAAGTGGCGAAGGATGACATTTATTCCGTATTTGTCGCATAATTTGGGGGTTTTCACTTTTAAAAGTTACTGCCTTGTGTTGTTGCAGGCAAGCAATGGGCAATGGTACCAAATGAACGACTCCATGGTGCACTCCAGTAACATTAAAGTGGTGTTGAACCAGCAGGCGTATGTGCTTTTTTACCTGAGGTGAGCACCACTGAACGTTTGCCAGCCACCGCTTGCCTCCTACGCTGTCGTTATTTGATGGTTTGTTCACTAAAGGATCCCTGAAAGTAAGAAGAATGGAGATGGGCAAACCGGAAAACAGGCCATGTTGCATTCTGGGAAGAACAGCGCTTCATCAGAGCAAATAAAGCGGGTTAACCTGAACGGACCTCTGTCCTCGCCGCAGGTCACGAAGGTACGTACACACCTACGCTCGGGACTGTCCAAACCTTCTCCAGCGCAAATGAAAGGATTCAACTTTGCCACTTGGATGCTAAGAAGCTAGAGATATTTCTAGAAAAAGTGGAAAAGGATAATATTACTATCAACAACCCGCTCCCTTTAGGACCTCTATACATTTTCCGCCGCCTAATTAAAAAACTTTATTTGTGTTGTTTGTTCCTCATAATATGACTCATTGCATGAAAAAAGGGATTTTTCCTTTAATATTTCTACTCGTAAAATGACTGTTTATTCCTGATAATGATACTAACGGATTCGGGTAAAATTGCCATTTTTTCCTCGTTACAATACACCTTTTTTCTCTTAATACAATAAAAAATTGCAGTTTTTTTGCTGTATTTTTAAGCTTTTTTCTTGACAATTTTCTCTCTCATAATTAGGACTTTATTGTGATAATGTCCTCCTCCGTGAATCACCACCTTATCGTGGTGGAGGGGTTTGAGTGCCCGAGTGATCCTAGGAGCTATGTTGTCGGGGGCTTTATGCCTTTGGTGGGGTCTCCCAAGGCAAACAGGTTCTAGGTGACGGGCCAGACTAAGAGTGATTCAGAAGACCCCTATGATTAAAACCAAGAGGAGTGACCGCAACTCGCCCGGACGTGGGACACCGGGGCCTCACCCTGGAGCCAGGCCTGGTGAGAGGCTCGCAGGTCCAGCCCGAAGAAGCAGCACGGGAGCTCCCCCCGCAGACCCCTCCCCCCCAACTCTCATCTCCGGCAGAGTTATGCCTCCATCACGAGGGAGAACCGGGATATTGAGTCCGAATGGGCCGTATTTCGTGCCTTTATCCTGAGGCAGCCAGTCATAGTTGCTGCCGCAAGGTGGTCGGTGCCAGTTGTGGCGGCAAGACTCGAACCCGATGGTGGACACCGGGCGTTAGGGCTGCTGTCAAGCTGAAAAAGGAGTCCTATCAAGCATGGATGGCTTGCAGGACTCCCGAAGCAGCTGACCGGTACTGGCAGGCCAAGCGGCACGCGGCTTCGGTGGTGGTCGAGGCAAAAACTCTGGTGTGGGAGGAGTTTGGTGAGTCTATGGAGCACGATCTTGGGTCGGCCTCAAAGAGGTTCTGGCAAACCGTCCGACACCTCAGACAGGGGAAGCGGGCTCCAGTTCACACTGTTTACAGTGCGGACGGGGGCTTGCTGACCTCAACTGAGGATATGGTTGGTTGGTGGAAAGAATACTTTGAGGCCCTTCTCAATCCCACTTACATACGTTCCGTAGAAGAAGCAGTCTGAGGATACGTACATGGACAGTTCTATGACCGTGGCTGAGGTAATTGGGGTAGTTAGAACACTCCCCAAGGCAAGGCTCCGGGGGTAGACGAGTTACGCCCTGAATTTCTCAAGGCTCTGGATGTTGGGGGACTGTGTTGGTTGACACTCCTCTTCAACATTGCGTGGAAGTCGGGAACAGTACCTCTGGACTGGCAGACCGGGGTTGTGGTGCCCATTTTTAAAAGGGGTGACCGGAGGGCGTGTTCCAACTATAGGGGGATCACACTCCTCAGCCTTCCTGGGAAAGTCTACTCCAGGGTGCTGGAGAGAAGGGTACGACCTTTAGTCAAACCTCGGTTACAGGAGCTGCAATGTGGTTTTTGTCCCGGTTACAGAACACTGGACCAGCTCTACACCCTTTCAAGGGTACTGGAGGGTATGTGGGAGTTTGCCCAACCGGTCTACATGTGCTTTGTAGACCTGGAAAAGGCATTCGACCGTGTCCCTCGTGGTGTCCTGTGGGGGGTGCTCCGGGAGTACGGGATTGGTGGTCCGCTACTACGTGCCATTCGGTCCTTGTACAATCGAAGCAGGAGCCTGGTTCGCATTGCCAGCAGTAAGTCGAGCTTGTTTCCGGTGAACGTTGGCCTCCGCCAAGGCTGCCCTTTGTCACCGATTCTGTTCATAATCTTCATGGACAGAATTTCTAGGCGCAGTCAAGGTGTTGAGGGAGTCCAGCTTGGTGACCTTAGGATCTCGTCTCTGCTATTTGCAGACGATGTGGTCCTTATGGCCTCATCAGGCTGTGACCTTCAGCGTTTACTGGAGCGGTTTGCAGCTGAGTGTGAAGCTTCTGGGATGAGACTCAGCACCTCCAAATCCGAGGCCATGGTTCTCAGTCGGAAACGGGTGGACTGTACCCTCCGGGTTGGGAGTGAGGTCTTGCCTCAGGTGGAGGAGTTCAAGTATCTCGGGTTCTTGTTCACGAGTGAGGGAAGGTTGGAGCGTGAGATCGACAGACGGATCGGTGCAGCATCTGCAGTAATGCGGTCGCTGTACCGGACCGTCGTGGTGAAGAGAGAGCTGAGCCGGAAGGCAAAGCTCTCTGTTTACCGATCGATCTACGTTCCCACCCTCACCTATGGTCATGAGTTATGGGTCATGACCGAAAGAATGAGATCGCGGATACAAGCGGCGGAAATGAGTTTCCTTCGTAGGGTGGCTGGACTCACCCTAAGAGATAGGGTGAGGAGCTCGGCCATCCGGGAGGAGCTCAGAGTAGAGCCGCTGCTCCTTCACATCGAGAGGAGCCAGTTGAGGTGGCTCGGGCATCTAGTCCGGATGCCTCCCGGGCGAGGTGTTTCGGGCATGCCGAGTCGGGAGAAGGCCCCCGGGAAGACCTAGGACACGCTGGAGGGACTATGTCTCACAGCTGGCCTGGGAACGCCTTGGTGTCCTCCCGATGGAGCTGGAAAAGGTCGCTAGGGACCGGGAAGTCTGGACTTCCCTACTGAAACTGCTGAAAAGAAAATGGAATGGAATGAATGTTATTTCCATAACTTTTTGTCACCTAATTTTCCTAAAATTACAACTTTATTCCAACTTTAGAAAAAGAAAATTTTTTATTCACAATTTTAACTTTATGCTTACTTTCCTCTTACTATTTGGACTTTATTATTATATATTAATATATTTTTATTTTTACATGCCTTTTACTCGCATTTGACAGAAACTTGAACCAGCGCAACTACGCAAGATCCAGTCCATGGACGGCGGTTTGGGCCTGCCGGTTGCTCGAAACGGCGTGAGCAGCGCTCAGCCCCGCCTCTCCAGCTGGACGTCATCTTCCAACGGTGCCAAGCTGCCAGGCGGGCCCGCGGTTATTGATGAACCCTTCAAGAAGCTGAAGAAGCCCTCTCCTCAGAGCCAGGCGCAGTCGCGCTGCAGCACGCTGATGCCGTCCAGCAATGGCGTGGGCAGGACGGACGCCGACAAAAAGCAAGGCGGCGACGGCAGGGGCCTCACAGCGTCTACCTCAGTTAAGTCTTTGTCCGACTCCTCCTCTGCCGACACCACCGAGTCAAAGGTAGGGCTGTGGCACCGTTAGATGTTTTGATGCACGGTTTGCTCACTGCCGCGTGCCGTCATTCCATCGACCAGGACATCGTGGGTCCTAAGAGCGCGCCAGCAGGAGACGCTCCCGCCACCCCACGCAAAGGTTCCGGCAGCGCAGCGTCTCCCGCCAAGAGCCTTTTGGAGCACTCCCATAGCGCGCAGGAGCAGAGGACGGTCAAAGCGAAACCCCCGGCCCTCAACAACATCGCATCCGAAGCCACCAGCAGCACCATGTCGCCGCCACCCGCCAAAAAGCTGGCGCTGTCGGCCAAGAAGGTGAACTACTTTCCCTGCCTTAGCTGATTATTTCAACACATACTTGCCCAATTTTTAAGGAAAGGGGGATCGGCGGACATGAAAATGCGTTTGCAGGCTCCTCCTAGACCCGGGGTGCCCAAAGTGCGGCCCGCAGCTCATTTTTTTGTGGGCCTCGGCACATCCTAAAAAGTAATTCCTTTTGTCACCTGCTGGCTAGCTTAGCTTTTAATATTGACATAAATGAACTTTTGTAGGATATTTGACATCATGTGTGTGTGTATTATGTTAATATAGTTATAATTATATATGCATCAAATATAAACTCTTAAAATATCTTAGAAAAGTCGTTCAATAAAAAAAAAAAAAACTGTATTGCTTAATCATTGAAAAATATGTACAATACGTGCCAAAAGTTGGACGCACCTCATGAATGCACACATTATGTGCAAAACTAAATATGTTTTATATTTTAGACATATTTTATGGCTGATAGTTCTGCAACCCACTCAATAAGCTGGATGGGCTAGTCACCCGAAATGCTTTTCACTTCTCAGGTGTGCCCTGTCAGGGGGTGCTCGGTGGATTTTGTTTGCCCTACGGATGGGGTCGGGACCACCGGTTGTGTGTGTCCAAACGTTTGCCCCCTACTGTATTTCAAATTGGGAAAAAAAGCAAAGCCAGAATCGGTCATAAAAGTTGGGCTTATTGCAAACCAGTGGTTCATGCAAACACTTTGAATTGGTCTCTTCGAATCACCACACCAGATCGATTTTGAATGGTTTTGAAATGTATTGTGCTGCACCCGTAGATGAAAAATTACGCCTGGTGCAGTCACCCCTCGCCAGTTTGCGGTTCAAATCTCACAACTTCACTCCAAATACATAAATTGATAAACAGTAAGTCATGCTGTTTTGTGGTTGAATAATGCCTCTTTTTAGTGGTAAACATGCAAATTGTGACGTATTCATTGGCGAAACGACGCATTTCCCAGCATAACAATGGCGCAAAGAACTAAAAGACTAAAAAATAAATTGTCGTAATCCTCGCATAAAAGAGTAGCAATGGCAGAAGAAAGATGAAAACAATTATTTAATTTAGGTTGACCATATTTTGAAACACTCAAATGATACTTTTACTCAAAGTTGTCTTATAATTTTAATACATTTAAAGCGCGCATCCTAGAAATGGATCGAAAATGATCGTATTAGAAAATACAAACACACAAACTTAGATATGGCTTCTCAGAGGTTACCCAGCATGTTTGTATTTGTGTACATTACAATCAGTTTGCATAGTTGACTGCCCTCTCACTTGTTTATTATTAACATCATCTCATGCTAAGTGTCACGCTGCCTGCATCTTCTGACCTCATCTTTTCTTTCTTCAGTGCTGTTTTGCATCTGGGATTATCGATTTAGGGATTTTTCAGACTTTAAACGTCGGCAAAAAGAACAAGGAACTAATAATAACGACAAGAAATGGAGGCAGAAGTGGGTATGCAAACTGACTAGATAAAACCCAAGGGGGTGGGGCTGTATCGTCAAATGGAGAAAAAAAAAGAAGTAAAAGACTAATACAAGGCATTCAGAGGGCACATCCAAAGAGGTCACTAATATGGTGTCAGTAATGTTACTGTAATGTTGGCTGGGACACACAAGCACCAGAGTTGCTTTCATTGCAGGTTTGATTGATCTGGGGAGGGGGGGGTCCATGTTCATGACATGTTTCTTGTCCCGAATGGTATCCCATCAATGCAATGATAATGTGAGCGAAACGTACCCGCAGCGAGTCTAATCAACCACAAAGTCTACGCTTTGTCTTCTTCTCCTTTTTGGCCGTTCTTTTTTCTAACCATTTCTAATTGTTCTCTGCCACGCCCCCCCTTCCTCTCTGCTTCTCCCCGCCTCCATCTTTTCCCGCCATCCCCCGTCTTCCCCTTTCTTTCTTTTGTCACGGTCATGGCTATTTTTCTTTAGACCACCAAGTTTTTATTTTTGTCGATAACTGCAGGCTCTCAGTCGGAGTCCGAGCAGCATTGATGCGCCGCCCCCGTTGCCACGACAGCTGTCCGGAGACCCCACCCATCAAACTCACACTACCCACCTCGCCGCCGCTCCGCCCGCACACGCTCACAGGTAGGCGTCCACGAAGGTCCCGGGCGGGAGCCTGAACGTGAAACGGTGTGCTTTTTTCCGCAGAGCGGCTTCATCCCATTCCTCAAAAGTCCACTCGGCCCACTTTAGACAGCAGAGCCCGCAGAAACACACGGAAAACGCCGGCCTTTCTCTCAACGGGTTTCATAATCCCGCCCAAAAGAGCCCCAGGTCTTTACTCGGCCTCAGCGCTGACCCCCCAAAATCCCACAGCCTTCTGACTCCCAACCAGAAGAAGAAGAAGAAAAAGAAGCGGCGCCACTCCGAGGTGGAAGTCGACGCGGTTGCTGAGACCACCGTGACCCCAGCGGCCCGGTCTGACCCGGCGGGGCTTGCTGACGAAAAGAAAGCCAAGAAGAAAAAGCGAAAGAGGGAGCAAGAAGAAGAAGAAGAAGAAGGAGCCAAGACTTCACACCGAGAATACGCGACTTCTCATCTGCAGCAGAAGAAGAAGAAGAAGGACGAGGAGGAGGAGGAGGAGGAGGAGGACTGGTGTCAGGGCGGCGTGTGGAGCCTCTCTACCCGCCACCAAGCCGAGGAGCCGCATCAAAAGCGAGATTCAAAGGCCGCACCAGAGACGGCGTGCCAGGTGAATCCAAACAAGCAAGGGATGGAGCCTGTCTCCATGAAAAAGAAGAAGAGGCGGAAAAGGAGAAAGGTGACGCCGGAGGCTTTGCAGGAGACGTCAGGTGTTGCATCACAACGGTAGGTCAGATGTCAACGCCGACGCGAGATTCTATGGGTCTCTTTGTCGGTGATGGGAAGACCAAACGCTATAAAGTCCAAGCTGGTGGGTGTGAAAACACAAACAATAGATCTGCTTTCATGGACGACCGAGGAAATTCAAAAATATTCACATTTGAAAGGCTGAAGTCTGGATATTTACATTAAACAAAAAAATTAATCAAATACTGAAATAGTTGTTGATAGTTGGATAATTCATTGATTTATGGAGTCATTGTGGCACTCTAAACCACAAAAGATGGTGGACTTTAATGACGTACTCTACTACCACCTAGTGGTTGTTTATAGCAATGCACGTACAGCAGCACCTTCAGCTGATTTTTTATTGGCTCACGACACAGTTTAAAATTCTAATTAAAATAAAAAAACAATAGTAAAAAAAAAAGTAGCAGCAATGATTTTTCAAGAACAAAGTCAAAATATTAAAAGTTAAAATTCTTTGAGAATAAAGTCATTTTAGCAGCATAAAGTTGAAATATAAAAAATAAACTATTTTTAAAGTCATAATATCACGAGAAACAAAAAAGCCACAATGAATTAATCTTTTTTTGAAAAAACAATTAATGAAGTTGTCAATTATTTTGCAGAAAAAGTTAAATTACATGAATAAAGTAATTAACTGCGACAAAAACATTTTGGAATAGTTGGAAAAAAAACAAAAAAGAATTCAAAACAGTAAATGAAAAAAGCTCTAATCAAAAGAGGAAAAACATGAGGGAATAATGTCACAATATTATGAGGAAAAATACAATTGAAAGTCAAAATTTGACAGCCAAACAAAAATGAATGAAAAAAAAAAACCCCAATAAAGTTGTAATTTTTGGAAAATTAGGTTGTGGAAAAAAATTATAATGTTATGACAATAAAGGCATGACTGTATTAATTAACTTGTTTAATTCAGTTTATTAGTAATGAAATAGTTTTTAAAAATAACAACAAATGTCAAAACGAGAAAAGAATTGCAATTTCACGACAATAAATCTGTCATATTCTGAGGAAAAAATTGTGTCATTAAATGTTACTTTTTAAAAACAAACGTTTAGTATTTAGAAAATTAGGTTGGGGAGAAGTTATAATTTTATGTAAGGTCCAAATTTAGATTATTCATTCATTCATTCATTCCTTCATTTTTTATGCCGCTTATCCTCATTAGGGTCGCGGGTATGCAGGAGCCTATCCCAGCTGGCTTTGGGCGAGAGGCGGGGTACACCCTGGACTGGTCGCCAGTCAATCGCAGGGCACATATAGATAAACAAAGACATTACAACCATTCATATTGATGGACAATTTAGAGTCGCTAATTAACCTAGCATGCATGTTTTTGGAATGTGGGAGGAAACCGGAGTACCCGGAGAAAACCCACACACGCACGGGGAGAACATGCAAACTCCACACAGAGATGCCCAACGGAGATTCGAACACTGAACCTCCTGACTGTGAGGCCAATGTGCTACCCACTCATCCACCGTGCGGCCCAAATTTAGATTATTATAATAAAAATAATAAAATTATTTAAGAACTCCTCCCCTGAGCCACCACCTTATCGTGGTGGAGGTTTTTGCTTGTCAGGGTCTGTAATGCCCCTGGTAGGATCACCAGTGACAAACAGGTCCTAGGGGAGGGACCAGACAGAGAGTGGCTCAAAAGACCCTGATGATGATTATAAACATTGGACTTCGGTTTTCCTCGCCCGGACGCGGGTCACGGGGGTCCCCCTCAGGAGAAAGGTCTGGAGGTGGGGCACGATGGCGAGCGTCTGGTGGCCGGGCCTGCACCCATGGGGCCTGGTCGGGCACAGCCCGAAAAGGTAACGTGGGTGCACCAAACATCAATTTGGTGCATAAGCCGCCCTTTTTGGAGTCTTTAGAGGAAGTACTAGAAAGTGCTCCTTCGGGGGATTCCCTTGTTCTGCTGTGTGACTTCAACGCTCATGTTGGCTGCGACAGTGAGACCTGGAAAGGTGTGATTGGGAGGAAGGGCCTCCTTGGTCTTGGCTTGAGCGGTGTTTTGTTATTGGACTTCTGTGCTTGTCACGGATTGTCTATAACGAACACCATGTTCAAGCATAAGGGTGTCCACATGTACACTTGGCACCAGGACACCCTGGGCCGCAGTTCCATGATTGACTTTGTGGTCGTGTCGTCGGACTTGCGGCCACATGTTTTGGACACTCGGGTGAAGAGACGGACGGAGCTGTCAACCGATCACCACCTGGTGGTGAGTTGGTTCCGACCTGGCAGACCCAAACGCATTATGATGATGGTCTATGATGGTCTGCTGGGAACGTTTGGCAAAGTCCCCTGTCAGATGGCGTTTCAACTCCCACCTGCAGGAGAGCTTTGACGTAGTTCCAAAGGAGGCAGCGGACATTGAGTCAGAGTGGGCGATGTTTCGTGCCTCCATTGTCGATGCGGCTGAATGGAGCTGTGGCCATAAAGTGGTCGGTGCCTGTCGTGGCGGTAATCCCAGAACCCGTTGGACATCAGCGGTAAGGGATGCCGTCAAGCTGAAGAAAGAGTCCTGTCAGGCTGTTTTGGCCCATGGGACTCTGGAGGCAGCTGACAGGTACCGGCAGGCCAAGCGGTCTGCGCTGTGGCAGTCGCTGAGGTAAAAACTCAGACATGGGAGGAGTTCGGAGAAGCCATGGAAAACGACTTCCGGATGACTTCAAAGAGATTATGGCCCACCATCCACCGTCTGAGGAGGGGGAAGCAGTGCACAGTCAACACCGTGTATGGTGGGGATGGTGTGCTGCTGACCTCGACTCAAGATGTTGTGGACCGGTGGAGGGAATACTTTGAAGACCTCCTCAATCCCACCGACACGTCTTCCAACATGAAAGCAGTGCCCGGGGACTCTGAGGCGGGTTCCCCTGTCTCTAGGGCTGAGGTTACCGAGGTGGTCAAAAAGCTCCTTGGTGGCAAGGCCACGGGGATGGATGAGATCCGCCCGGAGTTTCTTAAGGCCCTGGATGCTGTGGGCGTGTCTTGGTTGACACGACTCTGCAGCATCGCGTAGACATCAGGGTCGGTGCCCCTGGACTGGCAGACCGGGATGGTGCTCTGCTTTTCAAGAAAAGGGGGGACTGTAGGTGTGGGGAAGGGGGACTGTAGGTGTGTTCTAACTATCGTGGGATCACACGCCGGAGCCTTCCCGGCAAGGTCTATTCAGGGGTTCTGGAGAGGAGGATCCGCCGGATAGTCGAATCTCTGATTCAGGAGGAGCAGTGTGGCTTTCGTCCTGGTCGTGGAACTGTGGACCATCTCTATACTCTCGGCAGAATCCTTGAGGGTGCATGGGAGTTTGCCCAACCAGTCTACATGTGTTTTGCGGACTTTGAGAAGGCATTCGACCGTGTTCCTCGGGGAATACTGTGGGGAGTGCTCTGGGAATATGGGGTATCGGACCACCTAATCCAGGCGGTTCGTTCCCTGTATGACCGGTGTCAGAGTTTGGTTCACATTGCCGGCAATAAATCGGACCCGTTTCCAATGAGGGTTGGACTCTGCCAGGGCTGCCCTTTGTCACCGATTCTGTTCACTACTTTCATGGACAGAATTTCTAGGTGCAGCCAGGGCATTGAGGGGTTCCAGTTTGGTGGCCGCAGGATTCGGTCTCTGCTTTTTGCAGACGATGTGGTCCTGTTGGCTTCATCGAGCCGTGACCTTCAACTCTCACTGGACCGGTTCGCAGCTGGGATGAGAATCAGCACCTCCAAATCCGGGTCCATGGTTCTCGCCCGGGTAAGGGTGGAGTGCCATCTTCGGGTCAGGGATAAGGTCCTGCATCAGGTGAAGGAGTTTAAGTACCTCGAGGTCTTGTTCACGAGTGAGGAAAAGATGGAACGCGAGATGGACAGGCGGATTGGTGCGGCGTCTGCAGTGATGCGGACTCTGCACCGTTCTGTCGTGGTGAAGAGAGAGCTGAGCCAAAAGGCAAAGCTCTCGATTTACCGGTCGATATACGTTCCTACCCTCACCTAAGATCATGAGCTTTGGGTAGTGACCGAAAGAACAAGATGGCGGGTACAAGCGGCTGAAATGAGTTTTCTCGGCAGAGGTGTCTGGGATCTCCTTTAGAGATAGGGTGAGAAGCACTGGGCTTCCCTGCTTAGGCTGCTGCCCCCGCGACCCGACCTCGTATAAGCGGAAGAAAATGAATGCACGGAATATTTAGGAAGTAAATTTATGGAAAAAAACTGCAAAAATGAGGGGAAAGATGACATTTTCACCAGCAATATATGACAAGGCTTAGCATTAGCATCAACATGAAAGTCTTAGCTTGACATGTGTCACCTTACTAGATGTCATTTTGCTAACATCTCCGCCATTTTTGCATGGGTCCATCCTCTCAACCCTTCTTCTACCTTTGCCTGCAGCAGTTGCGGGTCCAAGGCAACCGTCCGTCCAAAAGAACCGAGGGACTTGATTGTGCTGAAAAAGAAAAAGAAGAAGAAGAGGCTAAACAAGGAGGGGGGACGGCACGGAGAGAGTCGGCCCAACGGTGGGCTTGACGCGGAGGAACCGCCCCCCAGAAAGAGTCCAGCAAGGGATGAAAAGTCAGACGAGCAAGGCATGGGTACGGCGGAGTGCTTTTCCTCCGAGAGGCGTGTTGTTTGATATGCCTGTGTGTCGTTTACAGCCAAAGTGGTCGTTTGGGACAGTCAGGTGCAGGACGGCTACAGGTGTTCTCACGCGCCGGCGGCCGACGCCGACACGTCGGGGCGCCCCCGGGCCCGCGCCTCCTGGGACGGCAAAAAGACGAGCGACGTGGTGGCGGAGCTGCTCAGGAATGCCTCGGACAAAGCCTACGGTGCCAGCGGTGAGGAGTCGTCGCCGAAAGCCGAGCGTGTCGGCATCTGGGTGTACTTAAGTCGTGTCGTCTGCTCCAGTCCTCAGCTGGGACGGCGAGTTCTCTGCCGTCAGCCGGGATGCCATTGAAGACGTGCGCCACGCCAGGTGCGACACCGTCATCGACGAATGGGATGAGGACTTTGACAGTGGGAAGGTATTTCTTCACCATCATCATCACCAGCCGCATGTGTCTTTTAAAAAAGTAGTGTTCTAATTATTGGGGGGTGCAGGACAAATCTCCAAAAGATAATGGAATTATTCCGGATTTCATGATCCAGACTATAGAAAATAGAAACGGGGGATCTTCTCTTTGGAATTGGAAAATATAGCATTATTATTTTTGTGTGAAACTAAATATGGGCAGTATAATTTTTGACCCTTACCCTATTTAACCATCAAGGCACCGCGTGATTTTCTTTTACTATTTCTTTCATTTTATGTTGTCGTTTATTCAATTATTTCATCCATCCATCAATTTTCTTCCGCTTATCCGAGGTCGGGTCGCGGGGGCAGCAGCCTAAACAGGGAAGCCCAGACGTCCCTCTCCCAGGTCATTTTGTCCAGCTCTTCCCAACCGATGCCGAGGCGTTCCCAGGCCAGTGGAGAGACATAGTCTCTCCAACGCGTCCTGGGTCTTCCCCAAGGCCTCCTACCGGTTTGACGTGCCCTGAACACCTCCCCAGGGAGGCATCCTAACCAGATGCCCGAGCCACCTCGTCTGACTCCTCTCAATGCGGAGGAGCAGCGGTTCTACTCCGAGTCTCTCCCAGTGCTTCTCACTCTATCTCTTAGGGAGAGCCCAGACACCCTGCGGAGAAAACTCATTTCGGCCGCTTGTACCCGCCCAAAGCTCATGATCATACACGACAGACGTTAGAACACACCCTACGGGCCCCCTTCTTGTTTAATTCAACTCAATCATTTCCACACATAAATGTTTGCATGTATTTTTTATGCTTTTATTTAAAATGACACAAACCCCTCGGTTGCAAGGTGTATAGACTAACATCTACACAGTATATACAAATATACTATATTAAATATATTATATATACTTATATACTATATTAAATACATATATAGATAGATATATAAATAGAAAATATTCTTTTTGGACCATAAGTTTATTGTGGGAAAAATAATTGGAGTTAATAAAACCACGACAACAAACAAACAAATAATATATATATATATTTTAAATATATATATTTGAATGTTAGACCTACACATATACACACTTCAGTTTTGAAAGGGACTGTTTAAGGACATAAGGGTAAAAAAGTGTAACTTATATTTTCGTACAGCATCGCCTGATCGTAAACAACAGCGTTTCCAGATGCCGTTAGCATTTAGCACGACATTGCGGTGTTTATTTATGGATTGGGGCGTCTGTATTTCCTCCTCCATACACTGAATGGACTTTGATGGCGGAGTAGAATATAGTAATAATAATAAAAGTTTATTGCAGCATCATAACGGTGTAAGACAGAAGCACGCTAACTCCTCCCGTCTGCACGACCAGGTGAAGAAAGCGAAAAGCGTGAAGAGGGAGAAGTGGCGAGGAGGTAGCAGCATCTTTCAGAAGATCCAGGATCGGCGCAACAAGTGGTCGGTGACCCCGGCGGGGAAGAGAGTCTTTGGAGCGCGGCGCTGAGAAGTCCGGTTTGTCCTGCGGACCGTGAGCTGGGAGACGACACAAAACAACCTCTTCTACTCTTCGTCTTGTTTTCACTTTTCCTGAAGGATGAGCCAATAACCAACACCGGGACTGTTTTGCCGTCTGTTTCCCCTTCCGGTCACTTCTCTGCTTTTTACCACCTCTGTGCCACTAGATTCTCTGCGTCGGGAAATTATTAAGTCAGATATCAAATTCTGTGTACTTATATAGAATCTTATTGTTACTCAACGGCAAATCATTTTTTTAAATTTCTATATTGTTTTCTGATTTTTATACATTTTTTATGTTGCAGTGCCAAGTGGCTCATTTCGAGGGTTCGATCCAGGTCCAAGCTCCCACCGTTTTTTAATTATGCTTGTTTATTATTCTTTAGGTATCTCATTTAAAGGAAAACTGCACTTTTAGGGGTGTTTTGCAATGAGGGAGCCACAGATGCACGTAATGGGACACACCTATTTCCATACTGTTGTTTTAAAACAAGTGCTGTGGCCGCTCAAAATAGTATTTTGCCAGATTTTGCTCATTTCAAACATTACGTATTTCCTGGCAGCCTTGATTCCACATAGCCCGCTGATAGAAAAAGCAACGACTTATCATGGCAGAGCCTCCGCTCACCGTTTGGTCGAATGAGGATCCAGAACCATATTTTTTTGAGCCCAACTATAAGGGGGATGGAGCCACGGGGGTGCCGAGACAGTCGGGACCGGCACGACCCGGTGGCGTAAATGTGGAGATTGACGCGCTGCGCCGACAGAAATGGGGTGGCATGGGGTCTTACCGAGGAGGACACCGCTCCAAGAGACTGCGCCACGACCAACGCACCCTGCACTGGTAGAAACTTTTCTCTACCCAAAATAAGCCGGGAAATCAATTATGAAGATTGGTTTTGATGCAATATCACATCGCAATCCATAATACCTCACAGATCATTTGTAGTCGTTCGCATGCTGGTTCTGGTTTCCCACTCGCAATGCTTTGGGAGGTTTCTTGCTACCTTTTGGTAGCGGCGTGAGGAAAGTGGATCTCCGGTGTTAGCTACCACAACATCGCCGTAGGCCATGAGGTCGAGTATACAAATGATCATTGTTTGGAAATGTGTGTGTCCCGTTACGTGCATTGTTAGCGCCCTCTTGCTACCTGTTTTTCCCTCTGTTAGAACACACAGGAGAGGGAAGGACGTGTGTTCAGGTTTCACATAAAGATTGGGGGGGAAAAGGGCAGTTTTCCTTTAGTGGTAAAACCCACTACTCTGGTTTGCTTTCTTAAAGGTCAAATGTCTCCAAGGATTTGCAGTTTGGGGGGGTTAAGACGCTTGGCGATGACCATTTTTACTCCTTCCTTCTTGTACCGCTATGCAATTTTTCTGCCGGTCCCCCTCCGAAACTGGGCTGAGACTCAGGAAGCCGCGCATCCCCGGCGACGCCGTCGTCCCCCCCCTTTCCATGTCGCATCCGGTACAAACTGGTTTCTACGTGGGGGTCATCTGTACAGTCCATCCGACGCTGTAAAGATTTGCCCGCGCACTTCTTTCCATTCTCTAGAGACGTTGCCTTCAATTGGCTGTTAAAGATAAAAAATCAAGTAGTGTTCTATAAGTATATGATAAAAAACACGTCATGTGCTACTAATCAATTGGTGGATGTTTTTGTCTGTTTGCGTAGCACTGCAGACGGAACGCGCTGTTCTATACCCCCCACCAAACCCCCCAAAAAAGAAAATGGGACACAAGGAGGCCCATTTAGCAGCGTGATTCGAAGCCCCCACCCCCCGTGTTTGCACCGCCTTTTCCCGGATCCTCCCGGCGCTGTCGAATAGGAAGGTGCAATAAAGTTGTGACTTTTGTGAGACTGTGCGTCTGTTTGTGTATCTGTCACCGCAAGGCCCCTGCACATTCATTATGGTGGGCACTTAAGATATCCTACCCATCACATACCTTCAGAAATAATCAAATGCCGTTTTTACTTATTTGATGGCATTTTTCCTCATATTATTTATTGATAATTTATTCCATTGTTTTTGTGTGTATTAATGTTATTTTAAATCCTTTTGAATCACCTTTATTGATTTCCTGAATGGCCAATTATTTCATCAAATGCAACACAAAATTAGTTGCATAAAACGCACCAATGCTAGATTTTCTTTAATTAAATGTAATATAATTAAAAAGGCAATGAGGTGCGACGTAAAACAGGCGCCTCTCCCTCATTTGACGACACTTGTCATGTGACTTGACGCTGGCACGTGACTTCAAGGCAACTTTCTCGAGGAGGGTAAAGTTGGTGGGTGACGTCACGTCCAATGGGCGGGGCTTGGCGTACACGTGCCAAAAGAAAAGAGACAGCAAGAAAAAAAGGTTCAGGCGAGCATTTAAGGCGGCTGTGGTTTTTCATCACGTCACAACAACAACCAAAATAGTATCTTCAACAGCGAATTTAAAGCGCCACGGCGCCATGCCATTTCCAAGTAAGCGAAGCTAAAAGCGCCGTGGGGTGGATGCTCGAAGAAGGTACGAAAACACATTTCCGGATTGCTTCGGGGCGGTTCGGCGAGAGGCGGCCACGCTTTGAGACACCTTCACGCCGCCCGGGAGGACCAGCATGGAGGGAGACACTCACGGTTGGTGCTGACGACTCCTTCCTTCGCCGTTTGGTGTTCGGTAGAGACGCGTGACGGCGCGCGCCCACAATGCTAAGCCTCCTTTCTGCCGCTCCTGGATCACGTAAAATACGACTTTTTCCTCCGTTACTGAACGTCACACTGCAGTTGTGACGTCACACTGCTTCTCGCTGTGCACGAGGACACATCGGGACGGGTGATGCTGGCTCGCGCAGTTTTCTGTCAATTATTTAGCGCTTTACTTTCTGTCTTCTTGCTCTGCATCTCCAAATAGAACAGCGCTGGCCTCATTGCATCCTCTACCCAAAAGTCGCCCGTTTCATGACAAAAAATATCTCAGATCCCCCCAGAAAAGCCAAAAGTATCCCCCCTTTTAACGTTGGTGTCAGCAGCATTTGTTTTCCATGCATTAGTGGCAGTTTTAAAGGAAACCCAGACTTAAAGCCCTCGAGGCCAAAAAAATGTCTGCTTCCCAAAAACTGCCGGTAAAAATCTGTTAATATATGTTGATTTGTGTCTTGATTGGCAGTAACGCTGAATTTTATACTCTTTCTACAGTGTCAGATTTAACAGCCACCCACACTTGAAGTCCTCCGGACCAAAAAATGTCTGCTTCCCAAAAACTGCTGGGGAAAAAAATGTTCATATTTGTGTCATGAGTGGCAGTAACATTGATTTTTATACATTGTATACTCCTTCTACAGTGTCAGATTTAGAGGAGAAATATGGTCACACTTGAAGTCTGGAAACAAAAAATGTCACGTTCCCAAAAACTGCTGTAAAAAAAATAAAATATTTGTGTTGCGATTGGCAACAACATTCATTTTCATGCAGTATTTTTTTCTGCAGTGTTAGATTCAGCGGAAACCCACACTTGAAGTACTCGAGACAAAAATGTCAGATTCCCAAAAACTGCTGTTAAAGTAAACATTTATATTTGTGACAGAGATTGGCAGCAGCATTGATTTTCTTGCATTAATCTTTTCTGTCGTGACAGATTTAACAGAACCCCACATTTGAAGAAATCGAGACAAAAAATAGCCACCTTCCCAAAAACTGCTGTAACAAATGTTAATATTTGATTGGCGGTAACATTGTTTTTTTTTTAATACATGATCTCTTTCTACAGTGTCAGATTTAGAGCAAAAAAAGTCCTCAAAACCAAAATGTCAGATTCCCAAAAACTGCTGTTAAAAATATGCTAAAATTTGTGTCATAATTGGCAGCACCATTGATTGTGATACATTATCTCTTTCCGCAGTGTCCGATTTACAACAAAAAAGCCTCACCTGAAGTCCTTGAGACAAAAAAATGCCAGCTTCCCAAAAACTGCCATAAAAATATACGTTAGTATTTGTGTCCGTGATTGGCAGTTTTCATGCATATTATTTATATCTGCAGTGTCCGTTTTAACAGAAACTCACACTTGAACTCTTTGGGACCAAATATGTCAGCTTCCCAAAAACTGCTGTTAAAAATATGTGAGTATTTGTGTCATGATTAGCAGCACCATTGACAATAAGATTATTTTTCATTTTTCACTTCCTGTTTTTTGTGGTCTTGGGAAGAGAGTACTGTAGAATGGCCTCTGCTGTTTTATCACACGTTTGTATTATGAGATTTCTTTGAGAAAATGGGGAAATTAGACTGCTTTTCGTTTAGATTTTTGAGTTATAGTATGAGAATAAAGTCATAATTACGAGAAGAAAGTTGATTGTTGGGACGTGTTTAAAAAAACAGCAGAAATGGAAAGAAATCGTGACAATAAAGTCAAAATATAAAGAGAAAAGTCATATTGCAATGAGAATTTTTTTAAATGAGAATAAACCTGTAATATGATGAGGAAAAATAATATATATATATATATATTTTTTTTTAGAAGTTTTATTCTTCAGAGAAACAAACAAAAAATGAAGTTATCACTTTTGGGAAAATTAGGTTGAGGAAAAAGATATCATTTTATGGGAATAAAGTCCAAATGTTTTGGGAATAAAGTCAGAATATGAAATATGAAAATTTGCAAGGCAGCAAAAATGCGGGGAAAAAATAGCAAAATTGATACTAAATAATAGGCTTTTCCACCGATATCACAAAGATGAGATGCACTTTTTTTCTTCTTGGCATATCCACCAAATATCAAAGTTGCATTTGGCCCCCGAAAGTGAAAAGATTGGACCCCCCCCCGGTTTTGGTTGCATGGTTATCTTTAAAAAGACAAGGTGTGGGTGTTGTGCCGATGACTTCCTGTCGTCTACTTTGAGGCAGCTGGCTGTGGTTGTTTTGGGCGTGGGTGCCATCCCTCGTGTGTGTCTGACAGACCCCCCCCCCCCAAAAAAAAATGTCTGATGTTAGATGTGCAACACGCACACACTTTGTGGCCTGCATGCTTTTTCCTGTCTGCGCGACGCTCTCACGAACAAAGCACCTTCAGTCTGTCAAGAGCTGCCAGAAGTTGCCGCAGCCGACAAATCTCAGAGGACTTCAGCTGTTTCTAAAAAAGAAGCACGTCAAGTCAATTTCAGTGTAAAAGCAAAATTGGGTGTGCGCTCATTAAAATGCACGGATTGATGATCGCTATTAAAACCTCTTCCCTCCCTCCAGGGATCTGCATGAACGTGCGATGCCTGACTGCGCTATGCGGTGCGTGCGTGCGTGACATCCTTATAGGCAGCATTCCGCACTGGAGGAATGCTAACATTAGAGCGTTATGTAGGAGGGGGGATGTGTCAACACACAGGAAGTGTGGAGGCAAACATCGCATGGATCTCAAAGGGATAGTGGATGTGAAGTTGCATGACATCCCCATCTTTAGTACAAGTGCATCAGCAGGGACTTAGGTATTTAGTTTGGCAAAAAAGAACGTGGATCCGCTTAGTATCTGATAAGCTCCTCCAATCACTATGCGTTGAAAAGAGTAATACATTTGGCACATTGGACGGGTGTTTTGTGTGACCCACGCAGGCTTGGATGGGTGTTTTTAAACCTTATTGTTACTTTGCATTTCCCGTACAGACAGCCTGCAGCATTTCAGTTGTACGGGGGGCCCTTTCCGCCACGGAAAGACAAATAATAGACCAATAGTAAGGCGATTATTACTATGAGATTAAAAAGTTGAAATTGAAGAAGTAAAAAATGATGCGATAAAAGGTCACAAAGTCGAAATCACAAGATAAAAAGTCATAATTATGAGATGCAAACGACACTTGGCACATGTGCAGTTTCGATTCTTTCCGCTGTCATCAATTTGATTTTCTCATCTCATAATTTCACATTTTTAATCTCATCCTTTTGACTTTTTATCTCATCATTTTTAATTGTTAATAACATATTTTTTACATTTTATCTCAGAATGTTGACTTTCTTATCTCATATTTTTAAATTTTTGATCTTATGATTTCAATTTTTTTGTCTCATTATTTTGAATTTTTTTGTCAGAATGTTGACTTTTCTATCTCATAATTTTGAATTTTTTATCTCTTAATTAAAATGTTTTCACTCTCATAATTTTGAATTTTTATGTCAGAATGTTGGCTTTCTTATCTCATAATTCCACATTTAATGTCATAATTTTGACTTTCTTATCTAATAATTTCACATTTTTAATGCCATAATTTTGACTTTTTATCACATAATTTTGAATTTTTAATATCATTTTGACATTTTATCTAATAATTTCACATTTTTATTTGCATCATTTCAATTTTTTGTGTCCCATAGTTTTGAATTTTTATGTCAGATTGTTGACTTTCTTATCCCATAATTTCACCTTTTTAGTGCCATAATTTGGAATTTTAATGTCATAACTTTGTCTTTCTTATCTCATAACGTGGACTTTTTACTGTGTAGTTATTAGTTTTAAATCTCATAATTTTGACTTTATCTCATAATTATGACTTTCTATCACATAATTTTGAGTTCTTCTCCGGTTATTTTGACATTTTATCTCATAATTATGACCTGTGTCATAAATTTGATTTTTTGCTCATAATCAGCTTTTTCTTGTCTCATAATTTTGACTATTTGCTTCTTGTTTTGACTTTTATCTGATAATTATGACTTTTTCGAAAGTTTCATATCCGTGCCTTTCTATCTCAGAGTTTGGACTTTTTATCTTATAATTGTGAATTTTTAATCTCATAATTTTGATTTTTTTATCTCATATCTTTATATCTCCTCATATATATGAGGGACGGTTATTGTGGGTCACTCCTTCATGCGGCTGTCAGACTCTATAACAAAAACTGCTCCTCCTGTACATCCTGTACATAACTGTGCAATAAACTGTGCAATAAACCTGTGGCCTGCTGTATGTAGTGTATACTGTATAATTAGTCTTGGTTTTTCTTCCACGCTTCTGCTGCGGAGTTTCCCCTTGTGGGGTGACATATACATAAGTAATACGTTTATTACTTATACATGGGGGGGGGGCGTGGATAAAGGCTGAGACAGCCACTCTCGAAAAGAGGAACCGGGTCAAAAGCAGAAGTGGGATCCGCTTCGGAACGAGCCTCACCGTCTACGGCACTGACGGGAGAAGAAAGTAGGCGAGCGTAGCGCGTAGGGCATCTGACACGCTCGGAATACAGGCGAAGAATATCGGTGGGCTACCTGGCGGGGGCGCACCGCTACGTCCGGTTTGTTCCCGTCGCTCGTCTTGAAAGTGTGGAGACGATGGGGACTGTGGGTGAACTTTGCATGTCCAGCCTTCACTCCTTCTTGTGTCCAGCCGTGGAGGCGATGCAGCAGCAAGATGCAGGTAACTAATAATAATAATAATATAATATAATATAATAATAGTATTTCAGGATTTACCTCCCTCTTGATGATTTTCTACCATGTGTTCCCAGAGCTTGTTTATGGCCATCAAACATGAGAAAAATGTCTCGTCCCACTCACACAGGCTTCGCTACACATCCTGAAACAAAGCATAGACCCCTGCCCACCCAGCGTCCGCCAGTAAGCTGCAGACGTGGGAGCAGTAGGTGTTGATGGTTTTGTCCTCAGCGAGTAACCCAACCTAGCGTGATGTTGCTCTTACAATGGGAGCGTAATGTTAGCATAGCTATGCTAACGTTGCTAACGCTTGTGTCCTAGCTTTGGCTTTTGGGCCCAAGTGTGAATACAGTCGTACCGGTTCGATGAATGCATTTTTTTCAGAGTATTTAATTAATGATTAATTAATAATTGATAGTAATGAAATGTTGGTTAGTTAATTATTAAATAATGATTAATTAATAATTAATGAAGAAATGATGGTGATTTTGTGGTAGACTACGCCCTATTACTATTCATTCATTCATTCATTTTAGTCAAATGAAATACAATTGAAATACAAGTGATATGTACTAGTCAGGTCACTAGGCGGCAGTAATGACACAAAACATTGAGACATTAACTACTTAGCAAGCTTCAGCCGTGGCATGTCCGACATGAGAGAGTGACAAAAATGTATCCTCCCGTTCTGTGTGGAAGTGGTAAGATTTTGACATCTTAGGTTTAGAACAAATAAGCTTCAGCCATGGCATGGCCTACATGAGAGGGTGACAAAAAATTATCCTCCCATTCTGTGTGGAAGTGGTAAGATTTTGACATCTTAGGTTTAGAAGAAATATATTTGAGGACTGTCTTTAGTACCTGCTGTATAAGAGTTGCAATATGGTGTAAACAAAGAATAATAGGAGTGTAAAGGTGACCATAGGGGTGTTATTTCATGACTTCAAGGCTCTACTAATGTTAACAATAATCGTATTAATTTCATTAAGCTCTAACAAAGAAAATATTCCATTTATTAACATTGAATCCTATAACGCGGCCCGGTCTGGAAGCAAATAACCACTGTACGGGATATTTTTCGGCCTATTATCTTTGTGTTTTGGGCAGAACAAGACACTTTGGAACACGGCGATGGACATATTTGCCTCGTTTCTGACCTGTTTCGGACCAAACCACTAACTAGTCCGTCCGTCTAGGGCCTAAACCCCCCAAAATATCGGTTACTTGCAGCCCTTAGTTGGCGTCACGGTGCAGGATCCCACTCGGGGCGCTTTGAAGGGTCATTTTGGCGGACAGCGCCGTTGACGCGACTTGACGGCTCACGGTGAATCAGCTGACGGAGGGAAGTGTCGCTGTCGCAGTGATTTGCTCAACGTCTGAATCAGCGTTGTGGGTGTGTGTGTGCGTGTGTGTGTGAAGAGATGTCTTGACTGTGCAAAGGGGAAGTCATTGTCCACAGCACAATTTCACCGACTTTTGACACGCGCACTCGAATGACCCGTAAAGACCTTGAGGATGTTTAGCGTCGACGCACCGGGCGTTTCCAAACTCCTTTTAAAAAAAAAAAAAACGTGCTACCGTTGAAGTTGTTTTCGGCAACACGACATGCCGTGCTATTGTGTCACGCTGCAGTTGTACAGGAAATCGATGCAATCTGTAGCGTGTACAAAAAAAGCCACCGCAACAACACAACCCGTCAACGCACACGTGACGCCCATGTACACCTGCCACAAGGCATGCTGGGTAGCCAACATTTTGCCGTGTTTGTCGCATTTTTGCAAAATACGCTGAGGAGGCTGTCGGGGATGTAAACAAGGAGCGGCATTACCTTACAGCTCTATTGTTGTTGCCGCCGGACTACCCAGCATGCCTTAGTTGTTGTTTATCATCCACCATGCACCGTGAGAAAGTATGTGGTTCTCTTTCACGAGCACCCCATACACGGGCGGCCTCTTGGCCACATTTTTTGTTTGTTTGCCCAAACCCCAAATGTTTTTACTATGAAACTTCATTTTTTTGCATTTAAATGATGTGAGAAATTGAATGATTTGTAGTAAAAATGTAATGGAGCAAAAAACAATAAGCAAAATTCTGTTTATGAAAATTCAGATCTTAAAAAAAATTGTTCTGTGCAAATAATTTGGATTTGGAAAGTCACACTACACTTTTTGTAGGACTGTGTGACGTGTGGCTACAGTTCCAGCGATTTCCAGGCTTGATTTCCACTTTCTTCGTCATTTATATTTATTTCCCTGTGTTCTCTGCATGCAAAACCAATATTATTTTTCATCTGGGGCAGATTAATTGGATTTGGAGATGATTTCTCCAGGATTTTTTATTTTTTTTGTGTGCGTTTTGGTTTCAGTACCGCTACAATTTTATACCTTTAAGGGACTCATTGAAACGTTTCTATTACTGCAGGAGGAGACGTGTTTCATGAAATGAACAGCAGGGGTCACTGTTGGCGCCTGTTTACAGTAATGGGGACCTTATACAGGAAGAGACTTTGATTTGCGGCGTTGCTAACTTCCACGTCTCTTGTCACACTCTTTTCATCGCTCACACACAGACGGACAAAACACATTAGGAAATCTGCAAAATTCACAATATTCATGATATTTACAGTAGGGCTTACTAAAAGTACTTTTAAACTGGCTAAAATGTCCTTTTTATTATTTATTGTTTATTTGGTTTTCGTCTGACCTTTCCAAAGGAATTTGTGACGAAAACCGAGGTACCGCTGTAATTTGGGATGTTCGAGGAACTTATTTAGACGGTTCGATTGCTGCGGGAGGAGATGTGTTGCGTGAAATGAACAGCAGGGGTCACTGTTGGCAGGTTTGTAGTTATGGGGACCTCGAATGGGAGGAGAATTTGATTTGCGGCGTTTTTAGCGACACTCATTGTTTTGATCACTTACTCATCTACCCCCATGAAGAAAAGGTGCTCAATTCACAACTTTTCGTGGCATTTACAGTTACTTATGACATTTGCGCCCACGTGTTTTGGATCTGCGGCGTTTGACTCCAACACCGGCTGCTTTGTCGACGAGACAAGTGAGGCATTCACACAGCCTGAAGTCTGTCAGGGTTCCTCATCATTCCGCTCTGCGACAATGCACCGTTTGATGAGGAGAGAGAAGTGATTACCTGATAGCATTCCGTGGAATGCCTGAAAGCAGGGGGCGTTTTCACAGGGCAGCATTCCTGCCTTCTGTCTGCACGGGCAGGCTGGGACAAGCTCGGGCATTTCATTATTTCTCATATTAATAAGTCCTTATTTATCATAGGCAGTCATTGCCCGCTAGTGTACTTTTGTGCACGCTCGTTGGTAACAGCGTAAAACGGGTGAACTGCGGCATGTGTCAATCACAACTCCCTGCCCCCACCCAGCTGTCCCTCCCCTTTGTGTGAGGGAGCAAGGAAGCGAGGACACAGGACACAAAAAAAGGTGCTGGAAAAGGCTCAGCAAGCCCATTTGTGGAGCTTTTATCTCCAGTTCCTCCCAACAGATTCCCCGGAGATGTGCTGTCTTTCACCAAATAAGAGCAACGAATCATTTTCAATGTTACTTTTTAAAATATAGCTTTCAGAATAGATTAGTAATTATTACATGTCCCCTTATTCTTTCTTTCCGCTGGCATATTACATATTCCTCCTTTATCGCAGTGAATTTCCACCTTATTTATACGTTTTTGTAGTTGAAGCATAGAAAACCTGTTTACGACCTTATAAATACTGTGTTTTAACACGATTAGAGCCCTCTAGACATGAAATAACACCCCTATAGCCACATTTACACTCTTATTATCCAATATAGTTGACATAAGAGAAAATAATACATGTAAGACTTAAAAAAGACATAATATAAACCTACACAAGTTGGCGTGTTTTGTACTTCCTGCTCTGTACATACAGTACTTTCTGTAGTGGCTAGTGTCTTCATGTAACATTATTGACACCTAGTGGCCAGTGTAGAATACTACATATAATCACATGTCTTTGAATATTGCTTTCTCACTATACCGTGTAAAAAAAAATAAGAATAATGGCTGTTTTGTGGTTGACTATGGCCTATTATTGGTCAAAAAAATTGGAAAGACAACTTATACTGCATGTAGAATTGTGGTGACTAGGCATCAGTGATGACGTTAGATTACATTGCCTTTCACACTGCGTGGAGACTGGCAGCCGACATGCCATGGCTGAGATCAAGTGGGGGGGGGAAGTTTATCCTCCCTTCCCGTGTGGAAGTGGTACGTTTTTGTCTTCTTTTGACCCTCAATAATAATAATAATGCCTTACACTTGTTATGCGCTTTACAAAGACTCTCAAAGCGCTTATACTGAGGTCATTATTCATTCCCTCCACACTTGGTGATGGTAAGCCACTGTGTAGCCACAGCTGCCCTGGGGCAGACTGACGGAAGCGAGGCTGCCAGTGTGCGCCATCAAACCTTGCCTTGCCTAAGGACACAAGGAAAGTTTATTTCCCCCCACTGTGGCACCTGGTGTTCCTCTGAGGTCTCCAATCCAAGTACTGACCAGGCCCTGCCCTGCTTAGCTTCTGAGATCTGACGGGATCAGGCTCTGACAGGCAGGTTTGGCCACTCTGAAACCCTTTCTTAAGTTTAAGGACATTACAGAGACTAACCAGTTAGGTGGGTAGCGGCCGTGTGTCATGTCCCAGCAGTGATCCCGTAGCTTGCGCAATGTGATGTAAAGAAGGAATAATAAAGGTGACTGTTGGGGTGTTGTTTCAGGACTGCGGGGCTCTAATATTGTTAAAACCCGTATTTAGAAAGTCATTAACAGGTATTCTATGAACTTCCTATGAAAGTAATAACATTGAATCTTGCTTTGCGTAAATGTACTTAGTGTGGTCGGGTCTGGAACCAGTTAACCTGAATAAACCAGGGGTGACTGTGTTTGTGTTTTAGGTTTTGAGTCATTTTTATGCTTTGTTTAGGCTAAAAAAATGACTGATTTGCTTAAAAGTGCTTTTTTTTTTTTACACTTGTACACAGTGGTGGCTGCTGGTCATTCAAGTAAGGGAATGTGTTTAGAAATTCTACCCCGCGTTCCTAGTCATCTTTAACAAAGACAAAGTCACTGAGGATTGGGAAATTCTCCGGATCAGGTCAAAAGAACAGAAAGAAAAACTTGGAAACTGCTCGGGTGGAGGTTTATACTTCCAGATGGCTTATTCGCTCATTTTACTGTCAATCAAAAAGGGACTCCGCCTCACACAGCTCATCCAATCATCATGCAGAAGCCGAGAGTCTGGGCCAGCCCACTGCCCCGTAGCATAGCTTACCGGCAGTGCATTAGGTGGTTTTATCGTGTTTGTTTTTCAAGACAAAGAGGTGACTAGCCGTGCATATTTCCTTTTTTTCCCGGATACGCTTGTCGCGAAGTTAGCGCGAACCTTTACTGCGATAGGGCAGGGCGGAAGTGTTGCGCCGTGTCGTTCCGCCTGACTTGACAGCGCGCAGTGAGTCGCCGGTGACGCTTCCCCTTGGAAACCTCTCCCTTAACAGACGACGAGAACAGACGACGAACAGAACAAACAACCCTGCGCGTCGTTGACTTGAACCCGACGGTATATTATCACCGGGCTTCCCGTTTTGGCCTAACTTTGGACGCTTGGAACGGCTTCTTCCAACTTTACGTCGGACTCGAAAGCCACCCAGACGGACCGACAGCATGGTGTTGAAGTCTGAAGATGGCGTAGGTGAGCAGTGGCACCTAAAGGCCTCCTCACGCCTGTCTTCTAAACACATTTCTTCTAGATCTCGGGGGTGTGAGGAAACTTGTTTAGCTAGCCCAGGAGGTACGCCGGCCTTGTAGTTATTGTTTGTTCGCCGTTCTCCCAACCTCCGTGCTAATTAGCAAGGCCATACCTTAAATGGCGCTTACATCCGCTCTGAGATGTTTTGAGGAAAGAGAGCCCGATTTTTGTCTTACAGGACGAGCGGTGGCGCGTGCGTGTGTGCCCCTTGTGTTCTTGTGCACACTCAGCAGCAACAGGTGCGAAGAGCAGCCATTCAAATCTGCTTTGTCAGCACGTACAAATTGGCGCGGACTTTGTGTCATTTATTGATATTTATTTATCTTTACAAGGCACCCTATCAGTGGTTTCCACTCTGGGAGTCGAATACAGATGGGACTTTTCTGGAGCATATTTTGTGGAGCACTCCCACAGCAAACTGGGCATGAATGTACTTTGAACAATATGTCTTTGTTTGCGGGCGGCATTAATGAGCCCCCACGCCTTCCCTTCTTTCCTTCGCCTGCGTCACGGCTAATCGCATTAGTGAACAGTGAAGCGCTCAGTGACTGATCCTGTTATGTGCTGCTGCTCCTGCACGGAGATGGAGAACCTACACGGCCGCACCAGTCCCGTCATTCACTCTCCGCTTTGAGGTGGGTGGCCCGCGGAGTTTTAAGGAGTTGGCCACCCAGGGAAAAGACCCTTAATGGGCCCCACCAAAAAGCGGCGGGCCACAAGGTCCCGTGGTTGAGATCGTTGCCGCCTGTCTCGCCGTAATCAAGTTTTAGTCGACTGCGTCAGTTGCCGCCCTTCTTTCCACCCGACTCAGCATTCTTTCCCACCATTCATATTGGCATAATGCACTAAGATGGCGCTTGAATCCCAAATTGTAGGCTTTTGTGGGCCAAGTATGTGCTGCAATGTGTTTGTTGGGTGTTTGGCTTTTGACCCTCCTTAGGGGTCAAACTTTCACCATCTTTTTATATCCAGTTTCACGACTCATTTGAGGCGTGCAGGTGCAGGCATGCCCGGGACAAAAAGCAGCTTCGTCAGTTGGGTGTGTGCGCGCCGCGCCGAAAGCTGTCATGTCAAATATTTTACTCGCGCTTTGTGAACGATGTGAAAATGCATCAGCTTTGTTTTGGCGACAGAGACCATCCACAGTAGATTTTGGGACGAGTAGCAACAGCGCGCCATCAAGCGTGGTAAGATAGAGCCGGCCGAGAGAGAAAAGACGGCTTTCCCACGGGATGGGCGGTGTTTCTCGCTCTCTCCGCAAAGTGTGAGAAAGACTAACAAACAGGAAGCCCAAAGTCCTGCCGTTGGTCTACTCCCTATTTGGTTATCCAAAGCATGCAAATATAAAAACACCAAGAATGTGCAGTCACAGGTTGATATCCACCAAAAAAAAAAAAAAGTGTGGATGTGTTTTTGTGGCGACAGGATGTTGATAATGGGATAGCCGTGATAACCATCAAGGCCATGAGAGGACAAAAGCGTGCATTGTGGGTAGAAAAAGCACTTCCGCTCCCGAGGAAAAAAACCAGAGAGCGCTCTGGAGTTGGCCGGTAAAAAGAACCACATTATTGAAAGAAAGTATCTATTTCTGTGTCCATGAAGACGATTATGTATGTTTTCTCACGACGACCGCTCCCAGCATTCCTCCCGGCTGTCTCACACGGCATGGAGGGCAACCTGCTGATATTCCGCTTTCGGAAGGAATATCAGAGTTGATAGCAAAACGCTGCCGGACTTCAGCTGTGAGGAATTGCCTGGAATAGAAATAAATGTCGCTTTGCTTATCGGTTTATCACACCTGGTCACATAAAACCAGCATTCTCATTATTTAACGGGAGTGTTACACTCTAATGCCTCGTTTACCACAGTTAATTGGGTCCAGACCCGACCGTGATTGATGAATTTTGGCCAAGTTAGAGTTTGTACTCAGTAATTGAATATCTTTGTAGTTAGAGCATAGAAAACATGTTTACAGCGTTTTAAATACAATGATTAGAGCCCTTTAGACATGAAATAACACCCCTATGCAGTAATGCCTTGTTTATCGTGGTTAATTGGTGGTTCCATACCTGTCTAGGAATTTTTACAAAATAGGATTCAATAAATATATTAGTAGTAATATGTGTGTAATTATGGCATAGAAAACCCAGTTACAAACTTTTAAATCCATATTTTAACTTTATTAGAGCCATTTAGGCACGAAATAACACCCATATTATCACCTTCACATTTCTGTTACCCAATATATCAGATGTAAACAAAGAAAATAGGACATCAATATGGTCCAATACTTACATGTTGCCTAAGTTGGACAGGAAGGGACGTCAAAGGTTCAGAGTTTAGGTTTAGCTTGTCGTGGGTTATGGCCCCCGTGTTATTATTGTGGTTATTACAATGATTATTATGTTGTTGTTGTTGTTGTGTGAGATACTTTAAACATACAATAACGCACGTCTCATGTTCAGCAACACCAAGTTGCCAATGTAGAATGTGTCTTCTGCTTTGGATTTTGGTCAGTTACTTCATTTAGCCAATTGTATGCTTGAAAATACTTCACTAGGCCAAAAATATGTACAGTTTGCTTAAAGATGCATTTCTTACTAACAAATGGGCCGTATTTAGCCATGAAACAGCGGTCATGAATTAATTATTTTGGGAAAAAGTCATTGTAGTCAATAAATGAGATTCTTACTTGTGTGTCTTGGTGTGAATGTGTTCTGGTACTGGAGGAGCTGAGTGGGGGATGGACAGGAAGTGACGTTGTGCATTCAGAGTTGCGTTTTAGCTTGGCATAGTTTACAGTAAGCCTTGTTGTCGGGCCTGTTGTGAGATCATTCGCACCTGCAATTAAAGCCTGTTGTCCCGGCCATCATGTCTGGTGCTTGTGTGTCTCACCCAAACATGAACATATAGGCATAAAAAAAGCTTAAATATGCATTTTTTTTTACTATTAATAGGCTGTATTCCACCACAGCATGATTTAAGAATATATTTTTTGAAAAGCTAATAAGATTCGAAATTTGAAGCGTAAAATGCGAGGGATTAGTGTTATTCTAGTCTAGTGTAAAAAAAAAAAAAATCAAATTACATACCATAAAAAAGCATAATAAAAGTCATTGGCTCAACTGAACATATGGACATGAGGCAAGCACCCGGATCTCAAGCCAACCCAAGGCATGCCGGCGCCGGGAACAACCAGCAGTAACGTCTTGGCATGCGTCAGTAACATAATGCAGCCGCTCTATCCTGGGAAAACAAAACGATTGACCCGCGAACAGACGCCCTTGTTGAAGTGGAGCTGTTTGGCCGTAATCGGAGTATGACTGGTCATATGACTTGTCTGGAGAGGGAGTGTGTGCATGGCGATGGCGTAAAGAGCTGAGTCATGTCAGCGCCTGTTATGCTCGGCTTTCCTGCCGTCATGAGAGATTAACGCCACCGTCGGGTTGGCTGTTTTTTTTTTTTTTAATTATTCATTTTATGGTCTGGTCCACAGTGTAGGTTTCAAAACCTTTGTCTTTGTGGCCAAGTGTTTGCCTTGTGTGGTGTTCCGTTGGGGTTTGTGTGAGGAGCGGGGTTCTAGACCCGATTGTCTTGGTTTAGGGTGGTTTAGGCTATCTTAATTTACCAAATCTGGTAGACTGGCAGATATTAATGTCACCCATTGTTAGTTCTTCACCCAGCATCGTGAGGTGTGGCTTCAAAAGATCAGGAAATTGAAGACTTTACCTCACATTGCATTTTCTTGTCTTTGTTGTTGTCACAGACAAGGCATGATATGCTGCTCGCTAGGACTCTCTGAACTCTGGGAATCCAAAACAACGGACCTAAAATGTGCACCACTCGGCAAATTTTTTGCAATACAAATTCAAGTTAATTCGATTGAATGCTTTTTGAGTAGCAAGACAATTGGATTTGTTTTATAGACTGTGATTGGAAGGTACCCCATATTTTCAGTCAATTTGAGCTTCAAACTGTGTCACCTTAAAAACCAGGCTTTTTCGGTCTGTCAGTCGCCTTTATAACCACAATTTCACCGGAATTTCCCATGTTCACTCTTACCACAATAAAAAAAAAAAAAAAAAATAAAAAAAAAAAATTAAAAGATAAAAAAAGAAAGATAAAAAAACAAAAAAAAAAAAATTAAAAAAAAAATAAAAAATTTTAAAAAAATTTTTTGCGTAAAAATGGCTGAATGAAATAAAATGCTTTCAAAAGATGCCCATGAACTGTGGTGTTCTACACTCGGCGAGACGCTGGAACATCAGGTTTTTATTGCAGATGTGAATGATCGCATGCCCTAAAACCTCTCTTTCAGGTCCCGTTAGGGATTTACTCGATAGTAGTATAGTATTTATAGTATGTCTTAAATGGCTTCATTACTCTTATTTTGGATACTATATTTGGGAGTGTAATGGTGACTATAGGGTTGTTAGTTAATGTCTAGAGGACTCTAATCATGTTAAAAACATTAATGGAGGTTGTAAACAGGTTTTTCTGCACTTTGTCACAGAAATTCGCTTATCATGATGGGGTTTGGTACCAATTAAAGGAGGGATTACTGTATACGTGTATACGCTCTGCCTTCTGTGTCTGTGAGAGAAGAGGAGGCAGCGGAAGGAATGACCACTGGGTGGAGCCTTCACGTTAGAACCAGCGAAGGCAAAATAGAGGCAGGGATGGAGGAGGGAGGCGGTGAGCGAGGCTCCTTCCTTCCCAAACGGACTGTGTCTGTGCTGTGAGTAGCGTTTACGTCCGCCTCGTATGGATGCACGGCTTTGCTTGCCGGAAGCCTCGTGAACCCAGTCTGAAGAGCGCAAAACTGGACTATATTTCTCATTCGGGTGAGTTTGGGAATCTGTGTTGTTTTGCTTTTCCGTGTCATCCAAAAGCAGCCTCGCTTTGACATCTTTTCTCGCAGAGTTTAGGTGTCGCTTCATCTCGCTTGTTGCCTTGTGGGGTCAGGTCCGGTGACATCTGAGAAGCTTGAACCCTGGGGCCAACCATGTGTTGCTTGTCAGCGCGGGCGGGGGTGAGGCGTGGTAGAAAGACATTTATTTGCCTGAGCGGGATTGAATCTCGGGCCAACAGAAGTGCAGAAGTTCATCCAGTGGGAAATGCCTTAAAGCAAAAGTGTGCTTTTTTGTACATTTACTTACTGCACATGATGGGACACACCAATGCTGCCTACAAAGAACACTATTAAAACACCTCCAAAAATCTCCAAGGTTTTTTTATCCATGCTGTGAGCATGTAGTAACAGGAACATCCATGATAACATGAAATGCTTACAGTATTTTGCACTATTTTGGTCATTTTAAGCGGAGCCTTTTTCCTGGGCGCATTGGTTTGACGTAGCAATATAAAAACTATGCGTGGTGAAGCTAGTAGCTACCCAGGATATGTTTCTGTCAAGGTTTCAATACGCTGTTAATACGATGTTCATAATAATAATAATAATAACAACGTCGCTGTAGCTTGCCTAACATGTACCTCACAATATAGCCAAGACTTTTTGGAGTTTTTGTTCAGGTTTTATAGGTGGAATATGCGTTTCCCATTATGTGCATTCTTAGCTCTGTCTTTTTATCTGTTTTTCTATCTTCTGAATGCACAAAGAGAAAGGTATATGTGTTAAGGAAGACCTCATTCTCACCCAAAATTCCAAGAAGAGAGCCCTTTTCCTTTAGCCTTACTGCGTAACCCAATATCACATAAGGGGTATTTTTTCACAACACCGGAACTTCAACTTAAAACTGAACTGTCCCTCAACGTGACCTGGTGGAGGAATTCTCCTGATCCCACTCTCAGTCACCCAGAGATCATTCCCCCCGACTCTTTCCATCCCACGCATCCGAAGCTGAACACGACATTCCTTCTCTTGGGGCACGCCCCCTCACTGCCAGCCCAGGTTGGATGCTTAAAGGGGATTTATGATTCATAACCGGTGGCCTGCTCGGTCTCGCCTGTGTTCTCTGCCAATAAAGCGTCTGGAAGTCAAAGGTCAGCATGTTTATTTGGAATGGTTCCCATTTGACTGACTGGTATTCCTTTCATTCCCTTTCATACAGGCTGTGTGTGTGTGGTCTCACAAAGATATGAGCAATGGTCCCAGTGGAGTTTGTGTCGTAAGGAGAGCATGACATCACCTTTTTGTTTGTGCATGTGGACAGCGGCGTATGGACGGCAAGTTTTTGTCTGCCCGGACTCAAATGATCAATCGTCCGTTTTGCTGAACGCATTAAAGCTCGTCGTGAAGTAGACTGCTTCTTGTTATTATTGGATAGGCTTGGGCTCGATTGATTGGAGCCTGGAGGCAACCTTCGGATGGCAGTTTTTGGTTTAAGAAGGATGAAACGCAGCAACGTCCCAGTAACCCTCTGAAAAGGATGCGGAGAATTGGACCTTGAGAAATGATAGTTGCATTTTGATGATAAGGTTTGCTTGTTTTTCCCATCAGTTTGAATTTTGTCACACATTACATTACAAGACTTACGTGGTCCAACCTTACAGATGCTCGATGAACCAGAACCAAATGTGTGGTTCATGTATCATCACCTACATTGTCTTCCTTCAGGCATGCCCAAAGTGCAGCACATTAAAAAATATCATTTTTCCATGTGAATGTCAGACAAACGAACAAAGTTGCAGTTTTTGGAAAAATTGGTTGCAGAAAAAGGTACAATCTTATGAGAAACTCAAAATATTATGGGAAAAATGTCACCATTAAGAGAAGAAATATACAAGAAGAAAGTTGAAAAAAGTTGGGGAAAAAATAACAGCAGAAATTTAAAACTACAATAATTTTACCAGAATAAAGTCAAAATATTAAGGGGGGAAAAAAGTGTAATCTAACGAGAAAAGGTTAGAAATTTACGAAAGTAACGTTTGACACATTATACATATGTTATGGGAATAAAGTCACAATTATGAGAAGAAAATAGATGTTTGTAATTTTTTATAAATAGTTACAAAAAAAAAGAGAAATGGTTAAAAGAGCTGCAAATAAAGTCAAAATATTAAGAAAAAAATGTAGCAATTGAACAAGACAAGGTGACAATTTTACGAGAACAAAGTAAAAATAATGCAATTTTCCTAGCATATGGTTTAAATATTACAAACAAAACCGTTGTATAAAATTCGGAATATTATGAGAAACAAAATAAAGCTGTCATTGGAAAATTTAGTTGTGGTAAGTGCCATAATATTATGGGTATAAAGTCATAACATTACAAAAGGAAAATTTACAACTAAATAAAAGTAGTGATTCACACCAAAGTAATAATCATACATTTTTGGATCAATCTTCGATATTTTGTAAAACCTGTTGGAAACATGTCCTTTATGTTTTTCCGAATGCTATGACCATTATTTGTGGGTTTATATGCACAAATGTTGAAAACGGTCCCTGGATTTGAACTGCTGGATCCAGACGGTGATCGGAATCAACCCCAAAAATTATTCGCTTCTTCCATATCTCATTTCCGACCAGGTCCTAATCAGATTATCCGTGTTTTCAAAGCTGCTCTCCAAATTGGGTCACATCCACAGGGAGCAGGACCGAGTGATCCTTCCAAGGAGAGTTCTGGTGGTGGAAATGAGACGTCTGCGTTTTTATGCCAGTGCGGCAGTAGGCGTGCGTATTAGCGGGCTTTGGCACTCCGGGAGAGGAGAACTATAATTGGTATCTCCCTTGATGTCGCCTCCCTGGCCCTTGACGCGGACCCAGCCCTTGCTAAGAACTGTTTCACCCATTGAAGAACTCCGCCTTGGGAAACTGGAGTTGTGTGTTTTGACAAACCTTTGAAAAGCTCAGCTATGAAGATGAGGGGAAAGCACAGCATGTCCCACCTGGCTGACTGTTGGAATCTCTTCTCCTCTTACTTGTAGCAGCGAGGATTCTTACCCGAGCATCATTAATTCCACCCTCCTCCGGGCTCTTTCCGACCACTGCCTCTTTCTTTCGGCAGACAATTGCTGACTAACAGAGTAGGGAAACAAGCGGCTCTCAGCATTTCGTTTAAGTGGATGGTTTCCTGTCCATGGTGCTGCTGGTGTTCTAGGAAATGACACATCCTCTGACCATCCGTGTTTACTACTCACCTTGCGATACTGGAGGGAGGCCGTGCGATACATTTTAAGAACCTCCGATAGTAAACCAATTAAAAAAACCCAAAGAAAACCTTCTGCCTGTTTAACAATGCACCATTCTGCGTTATCCCTGTGTCAAATGGGAAACTGGCCTCAAGACACCGTCTGTATTTTAAGGTACCAGTGACTACCGCCCCTATTTGTTAATTAATTTATTTATTTTCTATACCGCTTATCCTCATTAGGGTGGCGGGTATGCTGGAGCCTATCCCAGCTGACTTTGGGCGAAAGGCGGGGTACACCCTGGACTGGTTGCCAGTTCATTTGTTGATGATCGTGATTTTCAACGTTGAAATTGTAAATTACCATATTAACATTCAAACCAATCACTCAACTGACAATACTTCATTGGCCTCCATTATTTATAAAACTCAACATGTGTGTCATCGACCTGTTTGTTTGACAGACCCGAACGTGATGAGTGAACTTCCGCAAAGTAGGATTCCTTACTTTAAAAATTGAATATTTTTGTAATTGGCGGATAGTACCTTGGCCTCCAGTCTTGGGACTCCAAATGAGACTTTTCTTTGTTACCACGGTGACGTTTTGTCTTTGAAACATACAAGCGATGCAATTAGTTGGGAGCTTGTTTTTGTCCCAAGGTAAAGGTACGAGTGGCTATCACGACCTCTTCAAAGTGTCCACCACCTGCGACTGACTGCCTGACGACCGGTCCAGTACTTGGACCCTTCCCGAAGCCCGCTGGGATAGGACAACCCGCGACCCTAATGAGCATTAAGCGGCATAGAAAATGGACCTTCCTCTCATTGTCATAATTATGTCTTGTCTTCAAAACACCAGACGTGTCTAAAGTTAACAAACACGCTTTAAGATGAAGCTGCAGCTACCACAGCGGTCTCCAACAGGTAGCTGGTGAGCTAACTGTAGCGCAGCAAAAATGATTTGCTTCTATAAGTAATGAATTTAAAACATTTTCTGCTTGCTCCTGGTAAAATATGTTGGGAAAAGTAAAAGCAAGGGGATTCTGCAGCGGTTATGTGATTCCGTCTCCTTATTAGCATTACGTTGCTAAGTCTTTACGGCGATCAACCAAGTCAGGCCAGACCGCAACCCCTTTCACCTTTGAACCCCGCCACAGACGTAATGAGCCCGAAGTCGGGGGGCAATCAGAAATGGGGTGCAGGGGGAACGTGATGCCTCTTACGTAACATCATCTACGTCAACACAGAAGCTAATTATAGCAGCTTATGGTGTGAGCAGGACTGGCAGCAAAGTTTTTCCTGGACTATAAAAAAAAAAAAAGTATTCCTGCAAGTTTTGCTCTTTTCCTTTTGGCTTGCGCTGTCCGTGGCGTGTCACCCTGCGATTTGAAGGAAAATCAGTTGAATGTGCTTTTTCTGCCAACTCACGGATAGGCCTCGGGGGGGTGAGTTCGGCGGAGAGGAGAGATATTTTTGGTGCCTTTGAGCTAATCTCCCTCGTGTCTTCCTAGTGCCGGACGACCTCACTCCCGAGGAGCAGCAGGAACTGGAGAACATCCGCCGGCGCAAGCAGGAGCTGCTGGAGGACATTCAGGTAGTTTCAAGTCAGAAATGTACCGGATCCTCTCAAGTCCAGTGCCCGTTGGGTGGTACAACCCAAATGTTTAAATTAGGAGATCTCCACGCACCATACACGTTTTGCATCACATCAGGGGTGCCCAAACATAAAACATCAAAATTACATATTTATGGTTTGTAATCCAACCCATACAATAAAGAAAAAACTGCCTCTGCTTTAGGCATTTTGTATTATTAATTATTATTATTTTTTACTTTTTCTCCTTACGTTGCTCATTTTTCCATTCAGTTTTTTTTCTATATTCTTGTGAATCTAATTTTTTCTCATATTATGGCTTTTTCCCCAAAATATTTTGATTTAATTCTTGTAATGTAACTTCGTTTCAACCTAACAAAAAGTTGCGTCTTGATTTTCTTAATATTTTGACTTTTTTAAATTTAATCTTTGAACTTTTTGCTTTTAAAATACAGTTTATTCATCAAAATATTACAAATTATGACTTTTTTTTTAGGACTTTTTAAAAAGATGACCACTTTTTACTGAATACTATAACTTTTTTCTCTTAACAGTATACCTGTTTTCATAAAATTTTCACTTTGTTCCACTCTTCCTGGTAAATTCATGCATCAATGAATGTTAAACTGTAATATGTAACCTTTTTAAAAGAAAACATAATTTCACTTGCAATTGTACACCAAATGCCAAGTTTTTGCTGCTTTATTATGATTTTTCTCTTCTCCAAATTCCCCCGCCACACGTCTGACCCCAAGTGCAATGTCCGGAATTTCCTACCAAGCGCTTTTTTCCTCAGCAAAACATTTGTGCTTGCGGTTCAGCCGGTCCAACAAAAAATCTGTAGAAGTTCCCGCTACATTTTGTGATTGAACGCTTGGTTGTAAAAGGATGATGAATACGGCGAGCACGCAGATGAGGATGTCTGCAGGCAAATTACACACGGGGGTGATAGATTGCCAATGCCCTGCCTCCAGATGTCCCAGCGGAGGAATGGATTTGAGACTGCCCTCACAGGCAAACTCTGCAGGCCGACACCCACACTAGGAGCCTCGACCTCACCACGTACATTGTGGCGAGCACGCGGACCGCTCCCTGGTCCTTGTTGGCTTCCCGCGTCACTCCTCCGCCGGCCTTGCAGCTCCTCCCGTTTTGAGCCGGGCCTTTGTTTGCAGAGACAAGCATCTTAGGAATGTGTCGGGATTGCGCAGCTCTAGAAAACACAGATGTTGCTTTTGTGGTTGGATCTGTAGTAAATAGTCTCATCCTGTGGCTGGATAGGAATACTTTGTACTTGATATTGTTATCAAAAACTCGGTCTGTTCCAGACTCATGATAATCCACCAGGTAGGAGTCCTTATTTATAAAGCGTACAAAACCTGTTTACGATCTTTTATGTACGCTTTTTAACATTACTAGAGCCCTCCAAACATAAAATAACACCCCTATAGTCACCTTTACACTCCTATTAATACAAGAAAACAAGACATAAATGAGACTCATGGTTGTTTGTCACTGTAAAGGTTTTCTGGTTGTTGACTGTTAGCGGGGCGTGGGTCACGGCCAAAGCAGAACCCCGTCCTGGGAATTATTGTGCCTGAGCTCATGCAAACGTAGAAAAAGAACATACAATACCTTTTTAAAAAAACATGTATAAATACTTGATATTTTTGGACTAATAATGGCCTGTACAGCGTAATTTATTAATTAATATATTTTTGAAAAAACATAATAAAGTGAAGTCATGGAAATAGTAGCTCAAAGTGGGAAAGAATTGGCGTATTTGTTTTTTTTATTTGATTAGGACTATGACATATAAGCAAAAGCATCACAGTAAATATGCCCAAATTATCTGCAATAGCTATATTTCATCTGTTGTCCTAAGGCATGCACCATAAAACACATTTATAAATTTATGTTATTTATAATTTATAAATAACACTACACATAAAAACGGGCTACTTTTGCGGCCGTTACCCACGCAGTGCTGGAATAAAAAGTAAAGCAGCAAAAGTAGCTCGTGTTTTTATTTGTTTTGGGTTTTTTAGGGGTCATTGTGCCTGTTGCAAGATAATTCAAACCTACAATAAAAGCCTGTTGTTCTGGCGATCAAGTGCGGTGCTTGTGTGTCTCACCGAACCTGACGGTAACATTCTTGACACCGAGTGACCAGTGTGCAATACTACGCATGATAATATGGAAATAAACTGTGCCCTAGACTGCCACTGTGTGGATGTAGATTCAGGAAGCCCTCTGATCCTGCTGTCTTTTTCCACAGCGGCTGAAGGATGAGATAGCAGAAGTCACCAGCGAGATTGAGAACCTGGGTTCCACGGAGGAGCGGTAAGTTCAATGTTGCCTGCCCAAATTTTTGTTGCTCAGCAAACGCAGCTGTCAATTGTGGATTGTCGAGATGGTCAAGTCAGCCCTCGCATCAAATCCTTTTTAAGCGCTTTAAATGTTTAATCAGGGCGTACCCTCCACCCACCTCCCCATGATGGGAGGCCTCATTGGATAATGTAGTGGGTGTAGGGCTGAGGCAGACAATGCAGGGTCCTCTGGGAGGGGGCGCTCGGGTCCACTACTTTGGTCAGCGAACCCATCGACTGCAGATAAATAAAGCTGCACCCCCCAGTATCCATTAAGGGTTGCATCTTGTGATCTGCGTGTCTTAGCGTGGGGATGGTACATATTAGTTTGCTTCTTTTTTTGTTTTAAGTGGTCTGCAGACAAGAGCCTAGGGAATCCCTGTTGTTGACCCCTCACCGGCGGGAGGCATATCCGCAGGGATTATCCCCCCCGTCTAATTTCCACGCCAGAGAAACGTCTCATTCCCATAACGCAAAGTTAAAGGCTTATTCACGGCAGCAGGGGTCAAGAGCAATGAATAGTTGGTGGGAAGTATCTTTTTTTTTCACACATCGGTAGTAAATTGGTGTCAGTCGTGTTGGGAAAAGGATGACTCATTTCCCAAATTTTGCCTGTTTTTAATTACTAGTTTAAGGGCCACATAAAAAATGTACAAGGAAAAAAAGTATTAAAGTTACGAGGGAAAAAAATGTATTGTGTTATGAGAATACAAATCAGAATTTTGCAAGAAAAATGGTGGAAATATTACCTTTGCCCTGGCCAAAGGTCACACAAGTCCCCTGTTTTTATAGCTGTCTCAGGTAACGCCTGCTACGACGGAGTATTGAAATCATTGTTTTCACGTCAAGCTCAAATAATTCTATTTGTATTTGTCAATTATGTGGGGCTTTGGATTAATTGGATTTACACAAAGGATTATGTGTGTTGCTTTCTGATTAACAGCAATTTCAATCTGATCTTCCAGGAAAAACATGCAGAGGAACAAACAGGTGGCAATGGGCCGCAAGAAATTCAACATGGACCCAAAAAAGGTAGAAGACCAATACGTGATCATGGCACAACATCTCAAAAGCAGAGGTGCACCAGTACATGCATCGGTATCGAACCATGCCACACGCCGATACCACTACGAATGGAACAATACCGTACCCAAGTCATTAACTTCACATGACATCAGTCACCTGACTGAATGACTGAACCCCCCGTAAAGAAAGCTGCATTCCATGCAAAACCTTCAAGTCAATCATGCAGCCTGAACCGCATTGCGGAAATGTGTGTTTCTACACTTACTGGTTACTGTTGTGTTTTTGGTTTTTTTGATGAATTGCAAAAATATTTTCTGCTTCTTTCAGCTGTATTTTCATTTTATATAGCAAACTGGATGTGTACATGAACTGTGGTAATAATTAATGCAACATAGTTTGATTGCAATACCACTTAATCTTTTGATGGATTATTTGTAATAATTTTTACTGTCATGCTGAAATCAATTGTGTTATTTTATTTTCTGTGGTTATACAGCTGCACCAGATACATTCATTTAAAACTCAAAGGGCGCCCTTTGTTCCGGATGAGACCACTTTCGTGACCTCTTTCCCCCATTTACACTTTCAGGGAATCCAGTTCCTCATTGAGAACGACTTGCTGAAGAATACCAGCGACGACATCGCTCAGTTCCTCTACAAGGGTGAGGGTCTGAACAAGACCGCCATCGGAGACTACCTCGGGGAAAGGTGAGCCGTCACGATGAGCCACTTTTTTTTTTAATGTCCCGCTCCGTCCTCGCTGTATTTCACACGTGCTAAAGCGTGCATATTTTCACTGTTGCTCAGTTTCCGCGAGGTTTATTGCTCCCACATTGAGACAATGTCTCCCACTCGTGTCTCCATCTGCTTTCAATTGTTTACTCATTCAAAAGTAACGCGCTCAAGACCCTGTCTACATCATTTAAGCGAAATGAAAGAAAAAGCCGTCCCGTTCAGCGAGACTGCATTCACACAAGAAATGGCGCCAAACCCTTTTTGGTATGCTGGGGTTTTACTGTAGGGAAGTCAGTCAGCGGATGCTCTCGCCTGGATTGTTATCAAGTTTTCGGCACGTTTCTGATCCCGGAAGGAGGCAATTAGATTGGGGTGACACACCGTGCGCTCACAGGGTGGATCATTTACTCTGAAGGGCATGAAGGGTCGGAGGATGATGTCATCGCTCAGATGAGATGATAAATGAATTATCTGGTGGGGTCTGGCCTGACCGGAGCATGTGTCTTATCAGTCATTCTATGTACGGCTTCACACACCGGTGTTGGAAAAAAACTATATATAACTGATATGATTATTTTCAGCACGGAAGTCCCTCGTTTATTGCGGTTAATTGGTTCCAGACCCAACCATGATAAGTGAATTTGCACGAAGGATTTATTATCTCTATAAATGGAATATTTTCACTGTTAAGAGCATATAAAATCCTTTGAAATGTTTTTTTAAACATTGTAAGAGCCCTGTGAACCTAAAATAACACCCCTATAGCCACGCTTGCGCTCCTATATACTCCAATATGGTTATGTTTATTGTGACTGTCGAGATCATTCAAACTGAAATGTCTCACGCAACAATCCAGTAGCATTACCGCCACCTGGTGGCCAGTGTAGAAAACTACGTCATCATCGCAACATCTTTCAAGGCGTCTTCTGAATGCCTTATGTTTGTATTTGACTTCAGATTTATGCCTGAAAATGCTTGATTTAGGAAAAGAATATAAAGTGTGGTTTAAATATTTTTAGTTTTTATTTTTGATATGAGACAATACAGACATATACAGTTCATACAAAACACAAGAATTGCAATACCGCCGTTCGGCCCAACGGTCAGCGCACTCATCGCCCATTCAGAAGGTTCCGTGTTGGAGCGGGTTACATATATATTGTTTTGAAAACCAGGAAGCCGCACAATCCAAAGTGGTGAGGGATGACTGTATACCAATGTCTTTCTTCTGTTTTTGCAGAGATGATTTCAACATACAGGTCCTCCACGCATTTGTTGAGCTTCACGAATTCACAGACCTCAACCTGGTACAGGCCCTGAGGTAAGCCTTAACTTCAGATTTGCGACACCCTCAATAGTCTCAGTAGCCGCAAAGCATGATCTTGATGGAGACGTGTGTGCGTGCGTGTGTGTGTGTTCACCCACCACCAACAGACAGTTCCTTTGGAGTTTCCGACTGCCGGGAGAAGCCCAGAAAATTGACCGCATGATGGAGGCCTTCGCTCAGCGCTACTGCCAGTGCAACCCTGGCGTTTTCCAGTCCACAGGTGTTGCTTCTACACCCAACCGATTGTCTTTTTGAACGTAGATCCCTAATACCGATGATTGCCGTAAGCCTTATCCATTATTCATATTCATATATTTATCCTGTGAGTGCACCGGGAGCTAATGGCATGCCGAGATGAACTTAAGACGATTTACATTCTTCAGCAGACACCGAGTCTGATGAGGTCCTCTTTTGGGCGTGGTTTGTCTTTTGGGAATAATGCAGGCGGATCAGAGCAAGCGGTTCTATCCTGGATGCAGATGGATGTGCATAAAGCACGGGGCTTCTTAACAGCCCGGCATGGCAGATAAAGTGCTGCTTCGTCATCGGCACGCCGCCCTCGTTGCCTATTAGCACAGCTTTCAACCGCGCACTCAGAAACCCGCACTTATGTGAGCATATTGTAGCCTTTCTCTCCAAGCGGTCCTGGCGAATGCAGCTCTTTATGCGGCAGTGCGCTAAGCTGATTTTTCTGGTCATGTTCAGACACCACTGAAAACATTAGCATCACCTTCAATATGTTAACTTTTTCCACCATACTGAAAATGAAAGGGATGCAAGGGCCAATTTGATATTTTGTATAAACTGCATGTCAGCTTTGATGACACGAAAAGCGTATCAGTACAAATGTCAATCTTATTTTCCCCCCTTTTTTTCTCTTTTCATAATTTGTTTATAATATTACGACTTTATTACCATTATATTTTCACTTTATTCCTACAACATAACTTTTCCCCCATCCCAAATTTTGTAAATATTATTCCTACGATTATATTTATGATTTTATTGCCATAAAATTTTGACTTTTTCTCGTAACATAGCTTTATTTGTTGTTTATTTGTTTTCCATAGTCTTAAAAGTATTTAATATTTTAACTTTATGCTACAAAAGTGATATTTTCCTCATAATATTGACTTTTTCTTGTTGTTTTGGGTGTTCCAGAAAAAGAAACTCGTGTTTTGGTATTCATTCTGTTGTGGGCAGTTGAAGAAGGAAGTCCTGCTTGAGATCAACTGATGCGTTGGTTCAAGTCGGGGTCACCATTGTGGCAGTTGGATCACGTCGGGGTCACCAATGTGGCATTTGCAAGGAAAACGCAGTGGTTGGTCTCAAGCAGGACGTTTTTCTTCAATTGCCCACAACAGGACACCCAAAACATTGTATGCAAGCCACGCCCCCAACCCGACTACTGACGTCACATGACATCTGACACAGCGACTCTGTTGTGTATCCCAGACACCTGTTACATCCTGTCCTTCGCCATCATCATGCTCAACACCAGCCTCCACAACCCCAACGTCAAAGACAAGCCCACAGTGGAACGCTTCATCTCCATGAACCGAGGCATCAATGACGGTGGAGACCTACCCGAGGACCTCCTCAGGGTGAGTGCCTTGCGTCTCGCCGATTTGAGCCAGCTCTGCATTCACCCCCGCGTGCCCTCTCCGTCGCAGAACCTGTACGAGAGCATCAAGAACGAGCCGTTCAAGATCCCAGAGGATGACGGCAACGACCTCACGCACACGTTCTTCAACCCGGACAGAGAAGGGTGGCTGCTCAAACTGGGTGAGTGACACTTAAAGCTACGGGCGTAATGATACGTTGGGAAAAAGAAATTGTGGAGTTGACTGCAGATTAACCATGTCTTGCAATCAAGGCAAAATGGAATGCAGTACCGGCTGCTACCAGCAGAGGCGCTGTTGATTCCATCTCAACTAGTTTGGGATCCAACCAAGAACATGACGCCGCTAATTCCTTCACCTGTGCACATATTTGCTTGTGTGCTGCCCTGCCCACACATGCAGACTTTTATAACAATATTTGATCTAATAGTAGTTTTGTCCCCACTCAAATCCTTTTCAATGAACAATATAGTTATGACCAGTATGGTATCTCCAGCAGTAGCTGCAATTCTACCTCTCTTTTGTGGTCGGCAACCTGTGAGGGCATGTGTTTACGGTCATAGACGTGTGCACACTTGATACACAGACAAAGACGCCTCTATGAGTGAATTATGAATGTGACCTGAGATCAGGCCTTTAAATGATTGATGCCGTCATTAGAGTACAGTTACACTTCCCGCCTTCTGTTTTGTGTGAGAGCGCCCTCTTGCACTGATTCACACCGAAGGCGACAAGGCATGGAGACTTGCGGTTGAATCTGCGAATCACTGTGACTCTTTACAGCGGCCTTCAGCCACTGAGCCCAAACCAAATCAAGGTGGAGGACAAATGACTGACAGTAGAAAGCCAAGCAGGTCGTGTTGAATGCAATGCTTTACAGTGCACAGAGCTACGGGGAGAAATGTGTCTTTTTCCTGTCCAATCACAACAGAAACAGATTTGAAAGAAAACAAAAAATACTACTATGAATAGATTTGTGAACAAATATAATGGATTTAAAAATAAAAGCAAAATTATTTTAAAAAATGCTGCTTTTGTTTACAGATCAAAATATATAAATGTTTGCGTTTCAACTCCACTCTTGTGTGCGGGCCCGCCGCTGAACGACGTTAGAAGCATTTCAGTTGATTATATATGAATACTATGATTTTTCTAAAAAAGTTGCAATAAAATTTGATAAATCTGCATTTTTTTCACATAAAAATCATGTTCTCGTGAAACTACATATTTTATTTGCCTTTCTCAAAGTGTTTGCTGCGTTTCAACTTCACTCTTGTGGGCGGGGCCTTTTCTGAACATGTTACATTTTTATTTTATTTATTTATTTATTTATTTTACAATTTTCCAGTAACATTTAGTTTGCCTTTCCTGATTTTTAATTTATTTTATTTCATTATTTTTCTGTTATTTTGACCAACATTCTAAAAATACTGCAATGTTTTTCTCATGAAACAATTTGGGATGTCCGATCATATCGGGCCGATATTGGCATAAGACTGGGATGGGGTGTAAAATAAATCCTCAGAAGGATGTTACAAGCATTTCTGTGTATTTTCATCCTCCGTTATTTTGAACAAAGTTATACAAAATAAATACATAAACTAAGGCAGCATTTCTAACTGAAAATGTTAGCACAACCCGTGTTGTTTGATGGGCTACAAAGAGACAAAATCCCCGGGTTGTGGACCGCAAAGCAGAAACCGAACAAGACTTGTGGTGCAATAATTCCTTATCATTTCATTTGATGATTTTTCTTTTCTTTTCTTCTTCGTTTGTTTGTTTGTTCCCATGATTATGGCTGTTGTCTTTCCTCAGGAGGTATGTACGCCTGTTCTTCCCCAACAAACCAAAAACCAAAAACGCTCGTCCATCTCTTTAGCTCTTCGGTGCTTTTGGTGGTCCGCCATTTTTTGCTTGTGTTCTCCTCAGACATCAAGCAGGGTTCTTCCTTGTCTGTGGTTATTTTTTTGTTTGTTTGTCTCCATCGACGCATTTCAACTTCAGATCTCTGTCTGCTCAGTCGCTCACCGAGCTGGTGGTTTGATTTTCCCCCCGTCTTTTATCTCTGTGGGTGGTTTCCGGACAGTCGCCGGGTGCCGCCCTGTGGGTTCTTTTCGGGCAGCTGCTGCTTTGTGACTTATGATGGTCACTATCTTCTGATGTGGGGTTTTTTTTCCTGCCAAAAGCTGCATTATAACCTTTCTGCAAAGGGGATAGTGCAGGCTTTGAACCATGCTTAGCTCGTTCTGCTCATTGGATCAGAAGGGGAAGTGGTGTGGTACCTGACAGGAGTTCTGTGGGCTTTGGGGTGTTTGAGAGGGTTTCAGTATATTCCAATTGAATGAAACACCCCAACAACAGGCCTGCCCAGCACACCTCCCCTCTAGCATCCCACCACTTGCCCTGCCCCTTCCCCTGCAAGCCATCTGCTGGGACTTTGCCCCGCCCTCCAGATATTTTTGCACGGGAGGAGGTGGCCTCTTTTCCTCCGCGCAACGCGGAAGGGAAACATCGATCCGCATCCGAGGGTCCGAGCCCATCAGCTCTGTGTCCGTCTGTGCTGTCTCGCTTGCTTGTCGCCACGCACCGACGAGTCCGCTGAAGTCTGTAGATGGCGCTGGGATCGGGCGTCGTGGCCCGTCACGCCCGCCCTATTGCTGGGTCATTCTCAGATACGGATTTTGGACAAAGTTGTGTGAGGCAGTTCATTGTAAAGGGAGGACAGTTTATACTAAACCAAAATTAAAGTATTATCAGAACTCGAAAAGGCCGGAACGCGAAAATTTGTGGGATTTGACTAAAATTGAAACAGGCCCAGATAGAATTTCCTCTCGTTTTTTTTCTCTGCATGTCACGCGTTCGTCCATGCCCTCGTCTTCGCCGCCCCACTGTCATTCGGGGTCAGAAATGGTTAGAACTCGAAAATGCCCATGAGCAACAGAAACAGAAAACTGCCGACGTGTCATTTTCTTGTACTTCTTCATCTAAATTCAGAGCATTCGGTCCAGAAAGGGACAATTTCCTTCATCTAAAGTCCGGTTCGGGGGGTCAAATCTATCTTTCCCGGAACTTTCACTCGTCTCGCTATCGTCTTTGTCGGTATCTATCAACTCGATACAAGAACCTGAGAACGCAGATAGAAGCGCTATGTCATGTCTTTATGCAACACACCATGCACACATTGGAGCAAATTGGCATGCACACTAACGGTGCCGTATGCACACGTTTGCCACCCCCATCCCAAATCCGGACGTAACGCAAACCGCCTCCAGGTCACGCGGTCGCAACGCCGTGACGACGACGGCACATCGCATGCCGCTCCTACGCCGAAAGCGCGTCTCTACGTGGGTCAAAGTGCGGGGCAGGTGCGGCCCCGCCGTCTAGACGGTTACGTAACCAAAGCCAGAGCAGGTAATTGAAGGCGCGCGTAGCTGCGGGCTCCCAACGCTTGCAGGCATCCCGTCCGTCCTCCGCCATCTGCTTACGGTCATCAGGTTTCCCCGCGCAGGAAGCCCGGGTGTCAAATGGTCGGGGGTGGCGGGTTCAAAGGTCAGGTGGAGACCAGCAAAGGCCGAGTTAATCCAAGAGCCCCCACGGGGCCGGAACGCGGCGTGAAGCTAATCCCAAGAGCTGCTGCAGATCCATTTTGTATGCAGGTGATGTAGCATGCGTTGGGTATGTAGGTGCAGGTGTTCATGTGGTGAAGGTGTGTGCATGGGGGGGTGTGGTGCACCGTGGCGGAGCAGGGCGGAGTCTCCAGGAGCTTTTTGTCTCGTCTGCTCATTCATCTGTCCGCCTGCGTCTTGCTAGAGTCGGCGCTTTTGTCTTTTTTTTTTTTTCCCAATTCCTCCCTCGGCCGGGCCTTTCTGACACCCTCCGTGTGCTCCACAGGAGGACGCGTGAAGACCTGGAAGAGGAGATGGTTCATCCTGACCGACAACTGTCTCTACTACTTCGAGTACACGACGGTGAGTGCAGCGCCCCGCCTGTGTTTTAGCGCGTGCGGCGCGGGTTCGACTCTCACTTGACTGATGCGTGCTTGCAGGACAAAGAGCCGCGAGGGATCATCCCACTGGAGAACCTGAGCATCAGAGAGGTGGAGGACAAGAAACCCGTAAGCGCAGCGCGCCCTCTGCTGGGTCATTTGTTGATTGCGCGGACGTGTAAAAGAAAACGGGGACACAATCTTTTGTGTTTTTGTGCAGCCTTTGCAGAGGAAAATGTATGTTGTCAGTTGGGCCTTGCTAGTTCAGGAACCAAGTACTCGGTGTACACAGCATGCTGGTGTTTGAGATGGTACATGACTGTCCTGATCCAGACCAAAGTATGGCTTATGGATATTTTGGCTATTTTCAGCTTCTAACCAACTTCCTCCTCCTCGCAGAACTGCTTTGAGCTTTTCATTTCCGACAACAAGGACCAGGTGATCAAGGCGTGCAAGACGGAGGCTGACGGACGCGTGGTGGAGGGCAATCACACCTTCTACCGCATCTCCGCACCCTCCACCGAGGAGAAAGATGAATGGATGAACAGCATTAAGTGAGTGCTGACATTTCTCACTGGGTTTAGTTTGAATTCGAACTTTTGATCCCACAAGTTCTCCTCCAAGTATGTCCAGCAGATGGTGCTAATTTTGCCCCGTCAAAGCGTGCAGCAAAATTGCAACATGTATGTTGCTAGCCCATGCTAAAAGCAAAAAAAAAAGTTGTTTTAATAGCAGGTATACAGTTGTCCCGCACAGTTCGACTGTCGCTCCTTCACTTAGAACGACGCATTTTCAAGCACAAAAATTTTCCAGATGAACCCTTATGAGGATAAGCGGTATAGAAAATGGAAGGAAGGGTGGAACTAAAATACAATTACAGTCGAAGGCGATGAAAAACTTTTATGTGGACTGGCCACTAGGTGTCACCAGTAACACGCACCAGACTGGATTTCCAACCACAGGCTTTTGTTATTTAGGCCCAGTAATAACATAATAATAATAATAATAATTAGAGACTGGTAATTATGCATCTTCTTTGTAAAAGTAGTTTGTGCACACCTGGAGGTGAGAAGGTCGAGGACAAACTAGGTTGTGACCACGTTTCTAATCAAACATCGTGACATTACTACTACCACATCCCTACTAGCAGGAGGACCGCAGTATTGGGGGGGAGGAGCCACCTCGCGTGGCCCAGCAAGGTGCACTTTATTCGGGCACACGCTCCGAGCGCCGGCACTTCAGGTAGCCGATAAGGGATTTTTTACGTGCTCAATGTTGTTTTTTTTCTTTCCTGCCTTGCTTCATTTTAAGCTTTTTTTAAATTATGGATTATCATAAGACAATTTTAAACTTTATTGGAATTATTGGTATGACATGATATTAGCCGGATAATTATTGTGCACCCCTAATAAAAATAGTCGTCGTCATAATAACAACATGGGCTGTTGTCACTTCCTGTTTGGAAGACATTGATTGAAACACACAAGTCTTATTTATGTCCTAACAGGCTTATTTCCGATGTTTATATCTAATACAGAGTTTGCACATTTCACATTTACAGTGACACAAACAAGCTGAGTCTCATTTGTTATGTTATGCAATATTAGGTGATATCTGCGTGAAGGTGACCATAGGGGTGTTATTGCATGTTTAGAGGGCTCTAATAATGGTTGAAAATGTATTTAGAAATCCAAGAACAAGAAAAGGTTTTCTATGGTCTAACTCAGTGTTTTTCAACCACTGTGCCGTGGCACACTGTCTGGTGCGCCGTGGGAAATCATCCACTTTCACCTAATTGGTGTATCAATATTTTTGTGTGCTGTCCAATGATCGGCAGAGTAATCATGTAACAATAAATAGCAGTAGGTAGCAACACTTTCTATTAACTTTATATTCTTTCTATAGGCTACAGAGATTAATGTTTACATTTTCTGCTGCCTTGGGATTTTTGGAATGGAAAAAGGTGTGTCTTGGCTAAAAAAAAAAGAATTGAAAAGCACTAATTTATCTAGAAAAATATTTTGTTTATTGAATCCTACTAAGTGGAAATTGACTTCTCACGTTCGGGTCTAGAACAATTACTGTATGTAACGGTAGCGCTGGGAAACAGTGGAAAAAAATATGAGTGACGTTTATTGTGGGGCGGACACTCGAGGGCGGGCTTTTCACCCATTGGGTGTGGTTTTTGGACTCTGTCTTGGTGCCAAATAGGAGTTTCCTGTCTTGACATTTAGTGTCTTGTTGGCGGTTGAAGAATAAAGACCATCTTGAGAACAACACCGATTGTTCGCTTTAACTTCCGTATAGAATCACGTCGGGGTCACCAGTGTGGCAGTTACAATATTATGACAGCATTTTTTGGGGGGGGGGGGGGGGGCTGGTGGATTTTTGTCATTAGGGGCAAACAAGTGAGGATATTTAAAATAATTTTTAATTGTGGTCTGTGCCCGCAGAGCTGCCATCAGCAGGGACCCCTTTTACGAGATGTTGGCCGCCAGGAAGAAGAAAGTGTCGTCCATGAAGAGGCACTAGGAGCTGCTTGTCGCCACTCTGAATGTTGCACTTGAAAAGAGCAGGCGGGCGCTCTGGAGATGGAGGGTGGTGGAGGGGATTGTCCGGACCCATTTCTCTGATCAGCATCAGATCTCTTTCAGGGGATTTTCTCACATATTGGACTCCGCGGGCCAGGAAACCAAGAGGCGCCCCGGCCCTTCTGGATGAGTGGCCTCTGACCTCCATGAGGTGTCACTCGGCATCAACACACGGGCCTCTCCACCCCCCAGCACATTGAACTCAGCAGGTCTGAACGTGTGCAGCGACAAAATGCTCCTTGTGAAGAACTTTCTATATCAGGCTTTATTGGTGACTTTTTACAGCTTTAGTGTCTTTTGTTGGTTTGCTTTTGTAACACAAACGTCTCGTCACACACGTCAGGGAGACAAAGCAAGTGACTTGGCGTTCCCGTTGCGTGATTTTTCTACGGGAAAAATACAAAATGTCGCAAGTTTCCCACTCGTTTGCGTGACTGAAAATGTTTTGCATCACTTTGCCCCTCGTCATGTCAACACGAAAAGAAATGCTGCTGGTTAGCGACAGTAATTCACTTTGTAGACGGTTACCTTTTGAAAATGGTCAAACCAAATCTCCCATATCAGAATCAAAGGGTGTACAGTACATTGACGGTGCGAGAGCTGCAGGCTGTTTATGCACGAGCTGCATATAGAAACTTTAAAAACACCACCTATTGATAAAAGGTTGTCTTTGTCTCAGGATCCAAAGTTTCATGTGAAATGTCCTTCTTTCCCCTCCTCGTGCAAACCAAAACACCGAGAAAAGATGTCCGTAATAAACGTGTCAAACCGCAGTGAGGTTACTGGGGCCTCCTTGCCATATTGCTGGACAGCACTGGTTTATTTATCGAACGTTGTACATACTGACATGTATAGGGAGTTTCTTTAACATTGGCTGTGCCGTTTTCGTTGCCATTTAACCACGCTGCAATAAAATGGATCAGTCTTAACGCTACCTGGAAATGTTTGGTGATTTTGTTGCTCGTTCCTTATTAGGCCACAAGGGGGCAGTATGGGACAAGCCCTGATTGTCCCAGAAGCACCAGGGCTCTTCATAGCTTTGAAACGCAACTTTCCCTTATTTAGACTTAAAACTACACACACAGTAAGCCCAAGCCTTGTTGTCTTTATTCAATATTTGCATCAGAAATCCACTGAGGACGCCCCAGCCGCTAATTCGGTCATTCATAGCCAAACGGGAAGCCAACTGACTGGACGCAGAAAACGCTGCAGCCCGTATCACGTGGAAAGCCACGGTAGCCAATCAGGTGGCGTGCTGACCGTACACTTCGCAACACGTCAACAGCCATATTGGATGTGGCGTCAAGTACTTTTGACGGTATTTGGCCACGAGACGAGAATTTGACAACGGAGTTGTGAATGTAAGACAATAAAGTCTTCAATGTACAATAAAGATGGTAAAATTACGAGAGAAAAGTCCGAACTTTGCGAGACGACGCAAATTATGCTATTTATGTGGAATTGGCGGCAACTCACGGGCGCCCTCGCGAACCCCCCCCCCTTTCCATAGCTGTCTCGAGCAATGCCAGTAACTTCATGTTAAAACGTTTACTCTCGTAAAGCTACGACGTTACTCTAGTAATATTTTGACTATTTTTCGTAAATGCACGACTTTATTGTCGTAAATTTACGACTTTATTTTGGAAATCTCATATTATTTTACTACTCCGTTTTAACAGGCATCGCCAGAGACAGCTAAAAAGACGGGTCTTGTGTTTGGCTTGGGTTAAAGGTAAATTTTCCACTTTGCGCAAATTCACGTAACGTGTCTGGTAAATTTTAAAACGTGTACAGTATTTCTCATCATAGCGTAAATAATACAATATTAATACAATAATAATGTAAATAATGCACATTACTGGCGTGCTCTCTTTGTTTACATAAAGGAAAGCAACACTGTGTAAAAAAACAAAAATGGCGTCCTTTGTTGTAGCCCTGCTGCTGCCCGGACAACTGAGACCTCAAAGAGGGCTCAAGAGACAAGGAAGGAAGGAAGGAATTGTTCCCAGCTTGTCCGAGACGCCCATCAACCGCTTCCTGTTCCCAGTGTGGTGAGCACCAAGTAGTTATCAGCATCAGTGATTCAGTGTCATACAAACATCAGTTCATCCTTTTTTTGTTTCGAGACTTCATAGCATTTGAAACATCCCAGATTTCCAGATTAAAAGTCACACTTTAGCAAGAAAAATTCTCATTTTACGAGAACAAAAGGCGTAATTTGACAAGAACAAACTTGTAGCATTACCTTTGACCCAAGCCAAAGGTAACACAGTCCCCGGTCTTTACAGCTGTCTTGGGCAACGCCTGTTACGACAGAGTGGTAAAATAATTGGAGATTTTTAAAATAAAGCTGGAAATGTACAACAATAAAGTCCCAAATTTATGAAAAAAAAAAAAAGTTTGCAATATTTTGAGAGAAACATTACGAGACGATGCTAATGATGATGCTAACCTGTTTGTGCGCAACTCCTCTGTTTTCCTGTCCCCGTAGAATTAAAAGCTTCTTGACGGAAAAGTAAAGTCTCCATTTTCCCTCGGACAAAATGACACATAGTTTTATTCTCGCTGATATAAGAGTTGTGTTCTTGTAAAATTAAAAAAGAAAATTCTAATAAAACTACAAATTTTGGGGGGGAAAATTATGATCTTTAGGTAAAGATACGATCTTTTTCTCATAAATGTATGGCATTTTTTGGAAAAAATTACAATTGTTTTACTTTGTAAATTTATGAAATCTTTCTCATGAATGTATTACTTTCCTTTGTAAAATTACGATTGGTTTTTTTTTGTTGGTGAAAATTATGTAAAATCATGACTTTTTTTCATCCATAAATGTATTACTTTTTTCAAAAAATTAAGATTGTTTTTTTGGTAAAATTATGACATTTTAAAAAATCATAAATGTATTTCTTTTTTCCGTAAAATTAAGATTGTTTTTTGGTAAAATTATGACATTTGTCCTCAAAATGTATTACTTTGCATTGTAAAATTACAATTGTTTTTTTTAGGTAAAAATTATGTAAAATTATGACGTTTTTTTCTCCAAAAAATATATTAATTTTTTTCTCCTTTTTTTTTTTAAATTACTTTTTTTTTGGTAAGATTATGACTTTTTTCTCATAAATTTATTACTTTTCAGTACTATTACTATTATGTATTACTTTTGGGGGTTTTTTTAGGTAAAAATTATGACCTTTTTTTCTCATAAAATATAAAATTGTGACTTTTTACCCTAAATGTAATTCTTTAGGTAAAATTCTGACTTTTTTTCTGATAACATTATGACATTTTTTCCTTTAAATCAATCAATGAAGATCCGAAAGACAGGCTGAGTTCTTAAAAATGCGTAGAAAATCTGTTGAATTTCACGTTCTTTGTTTAGACTTCACTGTTATTTCCAGTGTACTTGATGCTTATGCTGATTTAATTTCCAATTTTCCAGTACACCTCTTCTAAAAAAAAACCAGTAATGAATACACTGAAGACCAGAGGGAGCTTGCCATCACTCCCCACTTACACCATGGGAAGGCCTACACATATCTGACGGTCTCAGTATTTATCCATACATTGCAAAAATATTGTCCATGTTATTTGAAGTCATGTTTTGGACATAAGTTAGCCACACACATAATAAAAAAACAATGAATAGAGAACCCCCTTTTCATTTTCTTGATTGTAACTGACAACTAATGAAAACCCCAAATTCAGTATTTGAGAAAATGAGAACATTGTGGAAAGGTTGAATATTGAGGACATCCACCGTCCCATTCCCATCAGCTTCTTCATGCATGCAAAGGTCTTTAAATTCTCTCTCAGTCTAATCCTTTAGGCTACACAATCATGGGGGCAGGAAAGCTGACTTGACTGTGGCCCAAAAGACCATCACTGACACCTTGCGCAAAGAGGGCAAGACGCAAAAAGGACACTGCTAAAGAAGCTGGCTGTTCACAGAGGTCTGCGTCCAAGTGTATTTCCAGAAAGTCGTAGGGAAAGAAAGATGTGAGTGTACCAACAAGAGGGAAATAGGAATAGGCGCACCCCAGAGAGGATTGTGAAGCAAAAGCCAATGAAAAATATGGAAGAGATTCAGAAAGAGTGGAGTGCAGCTGGAGTCATCTTCAACAAAACAGCGTCAGAAACATCTCACCTGTGCTAAGGACAAAAAGTACTGTGACCGTTATCTGATGAAAGTCCATTTCCTTCTGGAAATCAAAGTCCCAGAGTCTGGAGGAAGAAAGGAGAGGCGCAGAATCCACGTTGCTTGAGGTCCAGTGTAAAGTTTCCACAGTGGGTGATGGTTTGGGCTGCGTTGGAGTTGCGCGTGGTGCCAAAGTGCTAGGGGTAGGGTTTTCTGGTTTGTCAACCTGGTAAGTAACCATGACGCAACGATTTTGCCATTGTTTACTTAGTCGCTAATGAACAATGGCAACACGGAGAGGGGTACTAGACTGGAATTAATGGATGACTTTTATGGCAAATGTTCAGAATCAGCTTTCCTGGCCAAGTATGCTTACACAAGCAAGGAATTTGACTCCAAAATTGGTAGAGAAGGCTTAAGAACAGGAAGACAGGAAAGGAGCGTGACAATACTTTTAAGGGCAGTATGTGTTACCCTCACATTAGTGGGCAAATTGGTTTTCATTTGGTGGAAACGGCCCAAAATGGCTCTTTTGATGCTACAGCTTGCCGACCGATGCTTCTCACCATCCATCGGGTAGGTCAAAAGATACCACCAGACGTCGTTAGTCATGAATAAATTCCCTTTATAGGCTCCTCAGCAAGTCCAGCAAATACAATCAATAGAATCAAGCAAAAGAAAAGCACGTCCGAGGTCATTTGAAACCCGACCATCTTGTGTACTGCGCGGAAGGTGTCGCCCAAGCGAGGGCCACATAAAAAATGAATGTTTGTAACGCCGCGATGACTCCAGCTGCAGTCCATTCTTTCTGTTTGCAAAGCGACGCGTATGTAGACAAGTAGATGCGAAACATCGATATTTCATCATTCTTTGTCATATAAGTGAAAAAGAATATTATCAGCATCAACTTTGCTCCAGTTTTCCATTTTTTTCCACTAATATTTTCTTTTCAAATAAATCTGCTCGGGATATGTTTCAGTTTATCCCCACAATGTTACAACTCATTTTCTAAAACTCTCATAATATTACAACATTTCAACTCAGTGCTACTAAGACGACATTTTCCTCTTAATATTATAAGTTCATTCTTGTGTCATTGTTGTTAAAATCTGACTTTTTTGGTCATATTTTGACTTCCTTCTCCCATAATACGTTTATTTGTTTCACACGCGTAACAGAGCGTGAAAAAGAAGCAGAGTTTGTATTTAATCATTCACGGCATAACTTTAAATGTTTGGCACTTACAACATTTCACTTTCCTACACTTGGCATTTACATTTCTTTGGTACGAAAGCAAAGGACGGTGTTGAAAAAAATACCAAAAATCCAATAATGACGCTACAGTTTAAACCTTGTGCAGGAAATTGGTTTCTTTTCAATATTTCCATAATATTTTGACACCAATCTCGTAACAATATGACTTTTTATGCCAGTTGTTCCCAAATTTTTTGCTGCCCTTTTGAAGATAAAATGATTTTCATTGCCCCCCAGCCCCCCAAACCCGAAAACGATGCTGATAATGGAAGGAGTTTGTGGGGCCTCCTGAGGTGGCGCGCCCTCCAGTTTGAAAACCACTGTTTTATGCAACCTGAGTCTCCAAAAATTTTGATTTTGTTTTTCAAGTTTTAGAAATAAATATGTTTTCATTAATATTTCAACTTTATGCTAATATTATAATGCTATTCTCGTAAAATTAAAATGATTCTACTTTTAGAATTCGCGGCGGGACGATAAAAAAAACAACAACTGCGGGCTTTGCAAATGGCCCCCGGGTTGCACTTTGGACAGCCCACTCTGTGCGAATAATAATCGCAAAATATTCCAAATTGAAGCGGAATTCCATCATGTCAACCAGTCGGCGCTCCAGGGGGTAAATTTGGGCAGATCCAACTATCATCTTCTCATTGCGTCGACTGACCGTTCAGGACTGTTTTTACATTTTCAGGGTTTCCGACGGCCTCCATCTGGACGCACTGTTAAACAACACACACACACACACACACACACATTACAATACATGTGAAGGCGTCACGTAACCCGGGTCCTACCTGGATGTTCTGTTGATTACCATCGGATGGTAAAATAGGGCGGCGGTGGTCGGGCGGTGCCCTCCGGCCACCACGCCGGCGGTTGGCCACGCATTTGGTTTTGTGGAAACAGAGCACGGTCTGGAAGCTCTGCTTGAATTTGTCCGACAGGAAGCCATAGAGGATGGGGTTGGCACAGGAGTTGACGTAGGTGAGGATGACCAGGAAGAAGTAGACGGCGGCCGTGGCGCTGTTCTCGGGGATGATGTAGACCAAGTTGACAATGTTGGTGATGAAGAACGGCATCCAGCAAAGGACGAAGACCAGCACAATGATCACCACCATGCGCGTCACCTTACGCTCCGACTTACGCCGCTTGGTCACGCCTGCGCGCACGCCTGCTGACCTCACCTGCCGTTGTGAAGGAGCTTTTAGGAGATGTATCCTGCGTATATTTGGGCATACTTGCCAACCTTGTTTCTCTTTGCCACACGTATCACCCGTAACCCACCGCCCAGATCCTGTGTTCATGTCTCAATAGTTCATCCTTAAGCTATCGTTGTCCATTTGAGCCTTTCCACATGCTTTTCTGGTGAGAACAGACGCAATGGCGTCCAACAGAGCAGGGAGCCTTGATGTCATTTACGGTATTTTGTCGCCATCTGGTAGGTTTGTAGCGTAACTGCAGACTTACTGGACTCAGGTCAGAAATCAATTCTAAGGCATTACCTATTATATCAACCAAGACTGTGCATTTTCCCCACATCACCGTGTGGCTATTCTTGATTTATCACTTACGAGGACCACACCTTCGAAAGACCTGATTTATACACACCGATACCTCGGTTAATAACTCCTTCCAAGAGGTCCAACAGAAACCGACCACTCGGAGCACTTCCCGGATGATCGATTGGTCATCACCGACCACCAGTCTCTAAAGCCTGGGTCACAACCGGATGTAAGATTTTTAGGTGTTCCCCAAATCGCTGTGTTTTGTTTGTGGAAACCATGACGGACTAAGACCTCCACACGCATGGAGGACGTACTAAATATCTGAACGTGCTTTGGCAACACTAATTGCTTATGTGTGGTTTAGATCCTGCCCCAAGTGGAGGAGTTTAGGTACCCCCGGGTCTTGTTCACCAGTGAGGAAAGGATGGAACGCAAGATGGAATGATGCGCCGTCTGCAGTGATGCGGACTCTGCATCCGTTGTAATGAAGAGGTAGATGACCCGAAAGGCAGAGCTCTCAATTTACCGGTCCATCTACGTTCCTACCCTCACCTATGATCATGAGCTTTGGGTAGTGACTGAAAGGACAAGGTCGTGGGTAGAAGCGGCCCAAATGAGTTTTCTCCGCAGGTGGCTGGACTATCCCTTAGAGATAAGGTGAGAAGCACTGTCTTCCGGGAGAAAACTCAAAGTAGAATCGATACTTCTCCTCAGTGAGACGATCCAGACGAGGTGGATCGAGCATCTGGTCAGGAGGCCTTCCGGACATCTCCCTGGGGAGGTGTTCAGGGCACATCAGCCCGGATGTCTGACTAGGTCTCTCAACTGGCCAGGCTTAGGCAGCTGCTCAGATAAGCAGTAGAAGATGGACGGACGGACGGATGGATGGATGACAGAGGTGTGTGACGCACGATACACATAAGAGCCTGCAAGAGTGACGTACAAAGAAATTGACATTTTGCCCAAACCTGACACCAGCGAAACATACGGACGACGCACGCAAACGTACAAAGTGCGTACGTTTGTCTTGCAACCTGAAATGAAAGTTTGACTTGACAAAGAACCAGTCTACGGCTTGAAAATCGGGGATTTTATTGCGGAGCCCGTACAACCGGTTGTGACCTAGACCTAGGGGAGTCCAGCCACCCTACAAAGGAAACTCATTTTGGTCACTTCTATCCCTGATCTCTCTACACCATGACATTCCGGTATAGCAGCGGCATTACTGTACGCAGATCTCGCGCTCCAGATGTCCTTCACTCATGAACAAGACCCCGAGATACTTCTTCTCCTCCACCTAGGCCAAGACCTCACTTCCAACCCGTAGGGTGCAATCCACCCTGTTCCGGATGAGAACCACGGCTACAGGGTTGGAGGTTTCGAGTCTCATCCCAGAAGCTCCGCATAATCTGCGACTAGCAGAGACGAGAATCTAAGACCCCCAAACTGGACCCCCTTGGTGCCTCGGTTTGATCGGTAGGGTTGGCAAGTATGCATTTAGAAAAATCACTGGTAAAAGTAAGGGAAGTTTCTACCTTAATGACGATGAGCAGGTAGCAGATGCTAATGACAAGCAACGGTCCAAAGAAGCCCAGGATGGACGTGTAGAGGATAAACACAACAGACCACCAGCTCTGCATTTCAGGCCACGTAATGTTGCAGGTATTGAGTCCCTCCTGCACGTGTGAGTACATGGTGACTGGAAGCACAACCAGAAAGGACATCACCCACAGCATGACGCTGAAAATCTTGGCCACCTGTGGCCTCCGCCACTTGGCACTGCGGATGGGATGAATCACCGCCAGGTAGCGGTCGATGCTCATCACCGTCAGGCAAAAGGTAGACGTGAACTGGCTCATGGCGTCGGCGGTCATGCACACCTTGCAGAAGAAATCTCCGTACGGCCAGTAGGAGAGCACGCTGTTGGTGCCCAGGAAGGGAATCCCAAGGATGTACAGTTCGTCCGCCAAGGCTAAATTGAGGATGTACATGTTTGTCACTGTCTTCATCTTGGAGTAGCGGATCACCACAAAGATGGCCAGCGTGTTGCCCAGGAGACCCACGATGAAGACGATGCTGTAGACCACCGCCGTTACCATACCGAAGGGCATCGGCTCACTCACGTTGGTCATATTGGAGCTGTAGCCTGTTGTGGACATTTCGGCCTCCTCGGATAGTAACGTCATGTTGTCGGCCATCTTCAGGCAGGGATGGATTATAGTCTGTAACGGCTTCAAGGGGAAAAGATGGGGATTGTGTTAACTGAATCGTGGAACTGGCCAATAAAAACAGTTACAACGCTGAAATTGACGTGATGTGAATGCAATGCCGTCATCTCAAACAGAAAGAACGTTGGTGTGGGGATGTAATTCCCCGGCGGACCGACTAAACATGTTGAAATGGTTACTTGAAACACCGGCAAGTGTTCTCGAAAAACGTCAAAACTCCTTATGTACGGAGCATGAATGGAAGCTAGTGGAGTTAGCTTAGTTTAGCAGAGCATGCTTGTGTGGCAGTGTGTGCGACTCAGGCGGTTTGGGTGCGTTTGCATCGTGTTGATGCAAACGAGCAGTTTATGAGGCCCGCTGACGTTGTGCAAGTTCTCTGTGAAATAAGGACGAGGGGCATAATTCAGAGACATAGTCTCTCCAACATGTCCTGGGTCTTCCCTCTTACTGGTTGGACGCCCCAGTGAGGCATCATGGCCAGAATCCCGACTGACTCCTCAGTTTTACTTCCAGTTTCTCCCGGATGAGAGTGCTTCTCCTCACCCTATCTCTAAGGGAGAGCCCAGCCACCCAGCGAAGAAACCTCATTTCGGCCGCTTGTATCCGCCATCTTGTCCTTCGATCGGCTGCTATGTGAAAGTTTATACATGCTCACGTCTTTACATTTTAGAGCGTACAGTGGAACAACCGCATCGACAGCATGACACCATCACCTTCTTCATCAAAGCTCCGGGGGAGACGTGTACTTCAGACGTTTACCTCTGCTCCCCGGTGTCGGCAGCACTCATACCGCGATAGATGATGCTACGGCCGCTACACCGGTTTCCTTGACCTTGTGTTGCTATCGAGACAGTGATGGCTGTGCGTTGAGTCGTTCAGCGCCCCAAAGTATATCTGAGCTTTACTTCTGCGGCATTGCCCTAAAAAAATAGACACGCGCTGTACTGTTTGCGGTATCGGCTGAAATGTGACCGACCTGCACTCATCTCCTCCCAACTGCTAGCTGTTAGTCGTCGCCACCTGAGGCTGTGACAAATAATTAGTTTGATGTGGAGAGTCAGTGGAGCGCGCTCCAAAAACAGGAGCATGACGCGCAGCCCGCAGCGCCTTGTTGAGGAAACAAACACCACGTTCGCTTGAGGCGACATGCGGCTTGACGTGTCGCTCCACCGAACGACATCAGTAAGCCCCTCGGTGATGTGGGGGATTATCGCCACATCTTCAAATCTAGCTTCACATTTCCAGCATCCACCGTCGGTAGCGTAGCGGTTCGCTCGGATGACGGCCTCTTTTGCTGTCTGGGAACCCGGGGAGGCTGAAACTGAGGCCGGGTCCTGGCGATGTAGCGAGTGAGGCGACGACGGTACTCCTACCTGTCTGCTTCCGAGTCCCGCATCTTCCCTTGCCTTCTCTATCGCTCTTTCTTGGCATCAACTTTGGAAATCTGAAGATCAGAGAGAACTTTCCCGCCGAGTTTCCTCATCGCTCTCAATTGAATCGGGGATCCCTGCAGATGTGTCAGCGCCCGCCCAGCACATGGCACAGGAACGTGCTGGAAACGCGTCCGGGAGCTTGTGAGGAGTCACTCCTCGGGGTCGTACGGCGGACGGATGCGCAGGGTGTATTTATGGGAGGAAAATGTCACCCCCATCTTTGGGTGGCAAAGCCCCGCCCACCCACTGATGGGCGGTGTGTACCTACCATCACGCATAACGACGTAACGATGACCGTGACGCCAGTGAAGCTAACTCGGGCCGTTAGGGATGAAAGTCGTGAGGCACCTAATTGTAAATATCCGCTACAGTTTTTATAACGGCCGTTTTTGCAGCGTGGACAGCAGTTCTGTTCAGTTCCCCCTGAAGTGTTTTGTTAGCAATGGTCAGTGGGAAGACGGTGACGTCTCCGAAGGACCTGTTCTGCTGGTTTCTGAGTGGACGCAGGTTGTAGGTAAACACACTTCCAGAAACTCGCCCTGCAGGGATGTGCAACGGCGCTCCTGCAAACAGGGCCAACGATAGGGCTCGTTTCCACTTTTGTCTTGGCTAAGGGTCGTCACATCTACGCAATGTAACGCCCACATCGTGGAGAGCATTGCTTGCATTCGCAGATGGACGTGCAACACAATAACAGAACATGAGACCACCGCACTGCTTGGTTATTACTGTCCTTTGCAGAGGCTCAAGAGTTTTATGACTTCTGAGTGTGTGTGAACGTGACACGGCCCCCGACTGCGTGCGTGTGTGTGTGTCAAATTTGCTTTTGGTGTTTCAAGACCCAGAGTGTTGTGCACACAACACCACCGTTTTTCCTTTTGTAACAGTTTGATTTTTTTTCCCCCCGTCATGTAGAAAGTCCAGTTCTCTCAAGTTACCAGATATGCTTCTCTGCCCCAGTAGGGGAAACAAAAACAAAGACACATGATAACATCATCCTCGTGACGTTACATGATCATGCTTCATGGCAAATCATAAAGCGGCTAACATGAAGCAGTGAACGTAACACATGAAATAAATAAAAAAATGAAGAAAAAGTGAGAAATATACAGGTTGTATCTCTCCACCCTCCCCTCGACTGTTTTCCAAGGGGAAAAAAAATCCTCCCTCCGTTATAGCAGTTAATTCATTTCTGCCATATACAGGATTGAAAAGGAACCCCCATATTGTCGTGTACTTGTAATTTACTATAATTCTTACAAGAACCGAACATGAGTAGAAAGTCTATTGCATGGAGATTCATTGCAAATTCGATATGGGCGCCAGCATTCGCCGCCAGTTTCTCAGGCCGCCTGGGAACCGCATAAACTGATTTCACAAGGACCTCTTGTGGGAAGGAAGACGCAACGTCTCGGTATTTGCCTTTCAAGTTCATGAAACATACACCAAAAAATAAATAAAAATTACAACATATTCATAAATCATAAGTATTTTCAAATAGGGGGTTACTTTTCAATCGCCCGTGCAATATTTCTGTAGTTATTTATATTAGATAATTAATAAAGGCTCCTTTCCATCATGGACAGCCAGCATCATCTAATGCTCCAAAGCACAGCATCATCTTCCAAAAGAAGAGCAGTTTCAGTGGCAAATTACTATCGCTGCCCTGCTCCACTGAAAGACTGAGAAGATCACTCCTCCCCGACACCACAAGGCTTTTCATCATCACTTATCTATCTGTTATAGCATTGAAAACCTGTTTATCACTTCCTAAATACATTTTCAAACATTATTAGAGCTTCGTAGACACAAAATAACACCCCTATAGTAACCTTTGCACTCCTATTATTCATTTTTACATCACATTGCGCAACTCTCACTCTGCAGGGACTCGAGACGACCGTTTTGCTACAGCGAGCTAACCAGTTAGCCTCAAATGTATTTATTTTTTAAACTTAGGAAGCCAAAAACCTACCACTTCCGCACAAGGCACCGAGGCATAGTGACATTATGTATGCATCTTTACTAAATAAAAATTCTAATATATATAAATTAGGGCAGTCAAAAATAGGGGGTGAACGGCGTCAACTAATTTATTTCCTTCCTTTTGTTACATTTTTTAGCGTTATTTACCGCACACGCATCACAGCGCGCCACGCCTCTCTGTTACGATGACAGATGGCGGCAAAGTGTCACACAGTGTCTGCTGTTTTTTTATAGCTTTATTCCCGCCTGAACACACCGACAGCAGCGCAATATACGTGTCTACAGCTCATAAACACGTCTCAAGCCCGGTCAGCTTCCTCATTGTGCAAGGGGCGTTCAGGGACACTCGGAACATCGCACCAACCTCTTTATTATGTCTGGTCTGAATGAACAGAAAGTCAGATTTTCCGTCATGCGTGAGTTTTTAGTGCATTTGAAGCTGTCAATACATACAAATATGTCAAATCTTGTCCTGTCTTTTGTATTTATTGAAATCAAATACAGGAAATGTGCATATTTCAGACTTAAAATAGTTGCAAATGGTGATTAAATTAATCAATTAATACATTTTGGTATATTTATTATCTTATATTGTGTATATGGGTTAATTTTTTTACATTAGTTCATTTTTTACACTGCATCCCCTAAGTTTTTTTTTTTTTTTTACTATTTTTACTGGCTTCTTTGATTTTCTTTTTTATTACTAGCCTCTTTTACCACCGCACCAAAAAAAGGTTTCTGACAGTACCAATAAAACTATTCCCATTCTGATTCTAATCATCATGATTAATCTGATTAAAGTGATTATTTGACAGAACAAACTCGCTCTCAGTGCAAAGAAAGGAAAACACAACACATCCACAGCAAGTGAACACGTCACATAAATGAACTGCTACTACAGCGCTGGCGCTAAGCAACATGTACCTTGAAACTGTTATTTCCAAACGCCCGCAAGGCATGCTGGGTAGTCCAGCTGCACCAACAATAGGAACAATAAAACATTGGATTGGAACAGTGTGTTAACTCCTCCTTGTTGGCTTCAATATAGTGAGCAATTTAGCAAAAATGCAACAAATGTGTCAAAATCTTGGGCTAGAAAGTACCACAAGTTACCCAGCATGCCTTGCGGTGGGGGAATATGAGGGTCTTTTTTTGAATACCCACTCAGTGCAGTATCTAGGTAACTTTGTGCGTCGTGTGTGTCGTCTGGATGTGCACGCTATAGATTGCGTCTGACTACTTTGGCGACTCGGTGGGCCGAATTCCCGTGCTTAGCAGGCTCGGTCTGGCCCGCGGGCCGCAGTTTCCCCGACCCTGATCTAACGCCAGGGGTACTTGGTTGCTTTGCAGTGATCATTGTGCTGCCAAAATGGAGAGGAACAAGGAGAAGAACAATCAAGGAAAGCGGCGTGGGAGGAAGGAAAATTGCCAGTTTTCCTTCCTCCCACGCCGCTTTGCCGAGTCACAACCAGGCAGATGAAGGATGCTTCTCTGCTTGGCTTAACTTAAACACTTTTTTTACCTGTATGCCACTCAGCCTGTGTGTTAAGAAGTATCCAGAACGCTACCCTGAAGATAAGGGTGATACTGCTTTGCCGTTTACAGTAATACACTGTAACAAAACAAAAACTCGTACATTTTGCGGTAAATAAACTAGCAGCTGAGTTGCCAGAATTTTACCCTTTGAAAAAAAAAAGAACGGTACCCCTTTTTCCATTACAGCAATACAACAACCCACAGTCGATATAACAGTGGGACTCACGGTGTCGTCTTGCAAAGAACGCTAAAATCATCACACAGCAACTTAACACTGAAAACGTACACGTTGTTTGTTGACTTATTGGCACTTTAACGATGGAGTAATGCACTTTCTACGAGAAAAACCTGCAAAATGACAGTTTTGGCAACCTAATTGATTCACGATTTTTCATCAGCATTGTGTCAGCGGCGCTGTGTGTGCGCGTGGATACCGAATATTGTTTATTCAAATACAAAAAGGCTTGGCATCTGTATTGTTGTGGATTCACATTTCATTGATTGGATCGACTTCATTTTTAGGAGCAATCAACTTGAAACAAGCGAGTGAAACTGTCCAGACATCAGCTCCATGCTCCAGTTCTACTTGTGGGGCAGTGTATTATTCGTGGGGGGTGGAAAACACATGAAAGGCTCCCACTGGGGTGGGGGGCAGGTATTTATTAACTACTCCCCCAGTTGATTGAACAACTACATGACACAGATGTTATTATATTAACCTTTGTTTTTGCTCGCTGTTAATTATTAGTTGTCTAACGGCTGCCTTTCTCCGTTTCCTCAAAGTCAGCGGCGTCTTGAAAGCTGACGCCACAAATTTGCATACCTACAGTGATTGGACGGTTTGAAGGAGTGGGGGGCTGCGGGGAGGAAAATGATGGGAGTTGTCTTGGGATTTTTTTTTAGTTTTTGGCAGAGTTTGCACCTCTACATTTTGGATTTTGTGGGGGTGGGTGGGCGTTTCTCCCCCTGGGCCCTGCGTAGGGCCTCCCACACTTGGGTATGTTTTGGACTAAGAATAGGCCCCACTTGAGTATGTCTATCAAAAAAAAACCCAGTGATGATTTATGAAATACTTAATTTGTGGAAAAACAGGATATTGCCAAGGACGACTGTATTCCCAAACACAGCAAAAGAGTTCTTGGCACAGTAACAGGACACCCGCGTACTTTATTCATCCCCAAAACACATGCACACAGTAAACAAGCACTACTCGTGGCCAAGCAACAGTAACATTAATCACGTCGGGGTTTCATCACCACCATCAAGACTTGAAATAGTTTTTCTTTGTTGTTTCAGAGGACGCTGAAAAGGAATCAAATCCCACGCAAGGCCTTTTGGATTTATTGGCGGTTGCCACATTCGGTGTCCTTATAAAGCCAACCAAATGATGTACTTATTATTTGGTACGTTACCCTCATAGTCAGGAGGTCGTGGCCGCGTCCAATGTCGGGCTCTGCATCCTTCAAGTGCGCGTTTGCAGGGTGCGTGACGTCATCGCGGCGCGCGCAGGCTGTCCCGACGGGGGAAACGCTCCCAGTGTCCTTAAAACGCGGCCGACGAATGTGCCCTCCTCTGCCATTCGCTCCGAGTGTGCACTGCGCGCATCCTTCCCTGCCCGCCTTCCACATTCCGAGATGCTTTGCGCGCACAGGTCCGGGGGGGAAAGTGTTCCAACATGGCGGCCGCTTGTAACGTAAGTGTGGCTTTATTCGCTCTTTTCCGCATATAACGGCGTACGTGTCAAGCTTCGCGGGACATTTCGGACGTAAAATTGTGTCAAAATACGAGACCTCGACTACCGGAATTATGACCGACTACCGCTCCTTTTTTTACCCGGAAAGCGAGCCTCATTCCCGGGGTTTGCAAGTGTGTGGACGGCCTCATCCATGGAGCTTTTTTTCTCCTTTGGAAGTAAAGCCCTAATTCTTTTCCTTGTCTTGTCGACGCATGTCCTACTACCATATGGCATTTCTAGTGTAAATGATCGCCTACGTCCATACTTTGTGGACATCATGTGCATTTAGTTTTACTGGCAAATACCAACCTTTATCCATGTTTGGTAATCTCAACCTTGTTTTGTGTTCCGAAAATCCAGGAGTCCCGGACCGCAGAAGCTGAAGACCAACAGACTGTGTGCACAAAGGATGGATAATAAATAAAAACATATACACACTACCGCGGGGGTAGGGAAGGTATGGCTCGGGAGCCAGATGTGGCTCTTTTGGTGAGCACATCTGGCTCGCAGAAGAAGTAAAGTGTCTCTGGCAAATATGGTTTTACAACAGGGGGATGTATTGGCCCACGGCACGTTCTAAAAATACAATTTAACAAGAAAGGAAACAGCAAAAAAGGAAAAATGAGCCAAATCAAGTCACAATATTAGGAGATAAAAAGTTGGAAAATTAGGCTGGGGAAAAGGTACTAACATTAGGAGAATAAAGTCAAAATATTACAGAAATAAAGTCATAATTATCAAAAAAGTTGAACATTGGAAAATGAAAACCCCAGCAGAAATTGAATTTTTTTTTAAATTAAAATTTTGAGTAGAAAGTCAAAATTTAAGAGAAAAATGTCACAATTTTACGAGAATAAACGCCGTCATTTTAATAACGAGGTTCATTTTTATTTTTTAAATGGCGCAATATTAAGAATTGCGATTTGGGCAGTGGTCGAGGACGGGTGTCCGGGCGACCTGGTCTTCGGCGGCCAAATCTGGTTCTCGAGACATGGAATGTCACTTCTCTGGTGGGGAAGGAGCCCGAGCTTGTGGAGGAGGCGGAGACATTCTGACTAGATATAGTCGGACTCGCCTCAACCCACAGTTTGGGCTCTGGAACCAAATTCCTTGAGTGGGGCTGGACCTTGTTCTTCTCTGGAGTTGCTGCAGGGGAGAGGTGGCGAGCTGGTGTGAGGTCTTGCCTCAGGTGGAGGAGTTCAAGTATCTCGGGGTCTTGTTAACGAGTGAGGGAAGGTTGGACCGTGAGGTTGACAGACGGATCGGTGCAGCGTCAGCAGTAATCCGGTCGCTGTACCGGACCGTCGTGGTGAGGAGAGAGCTGAGCCGGAAGGCAAAGCTCTCTGTTTACCGATCGATCTACGTTCCCACCCTCACCTATGGTCATGAGTTATGGGTCATGACAGAAAGAACGAGATGGCGGATACAAGCGGCGGAAATGAGTTTCCTTCGTAGGGTGGCTGGACTCAACCTAAGAGATAGGGTGAGGAGCTCGGCCATCCGGGAGGAGCTCAGAGTAGAGCCGCTGCTCCTTCACATCGAGAGGAGCCAGTTGAGGAGGCTCGGGCATCTAGTCCGGATGCCTCCCGGGCGCCTCCCTGGTGAGGTGTTTCGGGCATGCCCAGCCAGGAGAAGGCCCCGGGGAAGACCTAGGACACGCTGCAGGGACTATGTTTCTCAGCTGGCCTGGGAACGCCTTGGTGTCCTCCCGGTGGAGCTGGAAGAGGTCGCCGGAGACCGGGAAGTCTGGACTTCCCTACTGAAACTGCTGCCCCCGCGACCCGGATAAGTGGAAGAAAATGGAATGGAATGGAATATTAAGAAACAAAACAATATAAAGTTGTAATTTCTGGAATATTAGGCTGGGTAAAAAAATCATTTTGGAATATCTAATAGGGGAGGGACCAGACAAAGAATAGACCCCAATGATGCACAATAATAATGGACTTCGTTTTCCCTCTCCCGGACGCGGGTCACCGAGGCCCTACTCTGGAGCCAGGCAAGGAGGCAGGGCACGATGGCGAGCGTCTGGTGGCCGGGCCTGCACCCACGGGGCCCCCATAACGTGAGTCCCCCCTCCCATGAGCTCACCACTCGTGGGAGGGGCCAAGGGGTCGGGTGCAAAGAGAGGTCCGATCCTCGGCTAAATAAATTCATTACAAAAAATTTGTTTTCATCGGTGTAATGTGTTTATGCTGACATTTGAAAGTGAAACATGACAGGAATCACAGTGTTAAAAATAACATTCCAAATATAAAACCTTTTCAGCACTTTCATCCTTCCAATTCAGAGACGTATTGTCTTCTAGAAATGGAGTTGTATTTACTTTAAAAAAAAAAAAAGGATATGGCTGTCACAAAAATACATTAGAAAAAGTGTAGGGCTCTCGTAGCCCAAAAGGTTCCCCACCCCTGCACTACAGCTTTGGGGGTGTAAGCATCATGTGTAACAGAGTTGCTGTTTTTTATGTTAATAAATAATGTGATGCCAGGAAATTGATTATTCCAATTGATCCATTCAGTCAAATGCACGCACAGTTTAAAGTACTCCCTTTTATAACAGATTCACAAAACCATCACATTTTGAAACCAAACAAAAGCGAGTAGGAGTGCGTGTCTTTCTGCGGCATCATCTGGTGTGTGTGTGAGGGTTTATGTCCCACAAGCTGTGATAGGCTCCAGCCTGCCCCTGTGACCCTAATGAGCAATTAGATGGATGGATGGTGTTAATGGATGTGCTGTATTTTTGCACACTTTTGCAAGGCTAAGACTACATAAAACAATAGACATCGTCAAGTAAGTTTGCAAAGCTGACTGACTGTCAATATGGACTGCTTGGCCCAAAATAAAAGGTCATGCAAAGATTCTCTCTGAGCTGGAGATAAATCTGCAGACAGATGGCTACTCTTCTCAGTTTCCTGCAACACACTATCCCAAAAATAAATACAAATAAACTTTTATGTTGTATAGAAAGTTGATTTATAAAGATTATTTGTTATTATTAGTTTAAATCAAGCAGAAGAAAATGCTTTGTTGTGGCGACCCCTAATGGGAAAAGCAGGGATAAGCCGGAAGGAAAGAAGTAGTTAACTTCCGGGGGCGATGACGTCACGCAACGCGGAGGAATGGCGCTTTCAAATGTGCACATGCGCATTCGTGCACTTTCTACCGACGTCAAACTAAACTGATGTTTAATGCGTTTCCCGCGCTATTTCTACCGTAAGAGAGTATAAGACGGTGACAAATAATTGTGTACTTGCTTTTACGAGCTACACGCTTTGTCCGTAATGTGCCGAAGTGTATTTTGTGAAAGGCGGAACTAATGTTTCCGGCTGGAGACCGGACGTGTTATGCAGAGGGACCAACACCAACGTCGGGCTGCATATGCACGGCTGTGCTTGAATCCTTCGCTTTGTAACAACTAAACACTGTGTAAGTCTGGCGTCACGTTCGATGGAAACTTTGATAGCTAGCCTCAACCGTATCCAACATTCATATATGTATTTTCATCCCGTCAGAACTTCACCCAACTGTGGCGCTGCAGGGAGACGGGGAAGTGGATTCTTTTGCGACTGGACCGAATCTTACTCACGCGTGAACATGAATACAGGTACGCCGGCCGCTTCTGTACACGTTCATGGGGAAGATACGCGTCTGGAACGCACACAACGACGCCCTTTCTGCCCATTAGGTGCGCAACTTTCCGTTTCCGCTTTGCGCCTGCTGGTGTCGCCAGTCCAGTTGGTGTCGGCGGCAATCTGGCAGACCGTCCAGCGAAGAGCGGTGGCAGATTACGGGATGCTGGAGGATTTTGTTTCCATGGTGACGGACATGCTCCCAGATCTGCTCAGCGGCTCTCAGAGGGCCCAGCTGGTCCTGGGGCTGCGAGCACGGGTCAGACATGTCCTACAAGTCTTCCCATCGTTTTCAAGCGCAGAACATTCCCTGACGTCTTTCGTGTGTTTTGTAGGTTATCCTGGAGTTATGTCGGTGCGAAAGAACAGCCAATTCCAGCGCCGTGCAGCAACACCTGGACAGGATGAACATCCTCATCAAGGTGTCAATAATCCCATTTGCACCAGGGGTACACGAATGCAAATTACCATTAGCGCCTAGCACTCACAATTACGGGTGTGCCCGAAGGCCTCACGGCGCAAGGAACAGTTGCAGTCCATTGCTCTGCGTGCATCGAATCAACAAATAAGTAAACTAGATGATTCTTTTGTGCATGAAGATTGTTTCCCCTTGAAGATTTTGTTATTATTGGTGTTTCTATCCTCGCGCGGTGCGTGGCCTGTTACCGAGCGCCGGGGATTCCCTCGAAAATGAGGCTTTCTTGTTGGTTGTATGGTTTTTTTGTACCTCCAGACACTTGTTCCATTCTGATTCCATATCGATTTGTCGGTGCACATGTCGAACTTTAGGAAAATATTGCCATACAAATTTTCTGCCGGAATTAGTATAAAGGTAATTAACTGTGCTCAATACTTCTGAAAGATAGGTTAGTTATCCACAAATGAGTGCTCATGTTAAACGTTATTAACCATGCAAAAGACAACAGCCGAAATCCCAATAAATTAATAACTCAAATAAATATGTTCAATATTTCAAGCTAATTGTCATTCAAATAGTTTTATGCATCTGTAGCGTAAACGTGTCAAATAACCTCACTTTGTGTTCCTTTTTGCTCCGACTGTGATGTTTTGCAGACTCATGCCACGCACTCGGACGACTCGGACTTTGTTGATTATGTCAAGCACTTGCTGCGCAACCCTGCTGAGAGGGAACGCTTCTTTCTGGTGTGTGTCGATGCTGCATTTGCACACTGCGGGGTGAAATAAATGTCGCAAATAGGTGGAATTATTGTCATATGTCATGCATTTCAGTGAAGAAGAGAAGAATGCAGATCTGACTTGTACACAACTAGAGATTTATGGAGTATTGTAGTAGAAAGCAGGATGGGTCCCCTTCAAACACTCTGTTGTCCTTTTAGAACGTTTTTCCGGAAGAGTTCGGGCCTTCGTATGACAACGCCCTCGATGCCCTGATGGAGATCTTTCTGTCCAGGCTTGAAGCTTTTCTCCCTTGGCGAACGTTCCAACAGGTGCTTAAGAAAATGTGACCTCATAATCAAGCATACGCATGAGAAGAAATGTCAGCTTTCTATTCATTGTAGGTGGCGTCTACATGTCACGAGGTGTCCTCTGCTCTGGTGAGCAGCGTGGAGTCCATGCGGTGCTGCGAGGAGCTCAGGACCCTGCTGCACCATCACAGGGAACACAATCCGCTCGGAAACAACGGCAAGTTTTTTTTTTCCCCGCTTCTGTCCTTAGCCTGGTTTGTGCTTCTGTGTCGAGGTCCACCTATGGAACCAAAACCGCAGAAACTGGAGAAAACCCGCACTACCGTGGGGAGAACATGCAAACTCTGAAATTTTGACCATGTTTTTAGTCCCCTTCCTTTGTGGTTGAGCTTTTAGCCTGTTGTACCGGCCCGGCTGGGTTTCAGACCTCGACACAGACACAGATTTATTGGAAAAGGTACACCAAACTACTTCACACAACTGCAATATTTTAAAAGAAACATTACAAAATCACAGGCAGTGCTGCGCAGAAAATCCCAAAACTAATAATAGTAATAACTTGGCATCCAAAAGAGGACATACTGTAAATGGAGTACTCACGATACCCCAGCTTGAGTCTACGAGATGATATTAATATTACTTTTCAGAAAAGTACAATTCAAAAATATAAAAAACATAATATATTGCAAAGTACTCTCTTTGGGTGTGACCAGGATGGACAGGATCAGGAATGAGCACATCAGAGGGACAGCACATGTTAGAGGTTTTGGAGATAAAGTCAGAGAGGCCAGACTGAGATGGTTGGGACATGTCTGGAAGAGAGAGTGAATATATTGGTAGACTGTTTTTTTAACTACCAGGCAGGAGGCCTAGAGGAAGACCAAAGAAGGAGGTTTATTGATGTAGTGAAAGAGGACTGAAGGTAGACGGGGTTAGATGGAGGAAATTGATTCGCTGTGGCGACCCCTGAAGGGATAGGCCGAAAGGAAAAGAATTTATTGCAAAGTACAAATTTAATTTTAAACTACCTTACACTTTTCTGCCCTCTGTGTGTACGCTAGCGGCCCCGCCATCACCCACTGAGACAAAGAGACTCTTTAACAAAAGGTCTCACTCCCTTCATGCCCTGTTCTATGGAACAAAGGTGCTGAAAGACAGTTTTTCTTTAGTGGGAAAGGGGGGCAAATGGCCATTTTGATAGTAAAGGTTGCCGCCCCTCTGGTCTAACATGACGACGATCTTAACTTTTTTCTTCTCAGATGATTCCCGGGATGGCAACTGCATCCTGTCGGCCCTCAAACGTGCCGTCAAAGAGTGCGGCCTGCAGGGTGAGCCCCGACGCGCCTTCTTTCCACACGGAGAATCGGAAGCAGTGGCGGGGGGTTGCATCAAGACAGAGATCGATGAAGCGGATTGGGTAGAAATTGCAGACTGGGAGGAAAATGCAAAAAGCCAGTTAAGTGGTGTTTCTTCTCCCCCAACGGTGGAAAAGCGTGATCAGTCACTGCCGCCTCGATCCGTGCGAGCAAACCGAGGCCTAAAGATGAAGATGATTTTGTTGGAAGAGAAGAAAGGATTTCACGAGGAAGAAGATCTCCCGGCAAGAGCGTCCGTGACGAGCCCTTCCGACAACGAAGCCTTGAGCGACGTAAGCAATGCTTCCTCCTGGTCTTTCTACTCGGACTCGGACGGCGGTCCTCATTGGTGGTCCGAGTACTCGAGCGACCACTCCGCCGACGCCACACCCGTCGGCAGCTCGCTGCCGAGCCGCACGGAAGAAGTCGTTTCGGTCACAAACAAAGACAGCGGGTCGGCAAAAGTCCCCTCCCAGAAGAAACGTCACGTCCAGTGCTTCATCTGCAACGAGCGGGTCCAAACAAACCTGAAAACGCACCTGAGAACGCACTTCCCCGACGGCCAGTACACCTGCCCGCGGTGCGACAGCCGCTTCAAGCTTTTCACCTCGCTCAGGCTGCACTTGAAGAGAGTTTGCTCCGACCACTTTCGCCAGCAAGCGGGCGTGAGTCCGACGCCGGGCCTGGATCGGTACAAATGCGACCAGTGCGACGAGGCGTTCAAGTACAAACTGTCCCTGGAAGCGCACCAGCGGACCCACAACGAGCTCTACTGCAACGTGTGCAGGAAGGTCTTGAAGGACGCCGCCATGTTGGAAAGGCACAAGTCGTCCCACCCCGGCTTTCAGTGCACGCGCTGCGAGGAGAACTTCATCCTTTTTAAACCTTTAATCAGACATTTTGAAGACCTCCACAAGATCAGCAGACCCTTTAAGTGCGAGCACTGCTCCAAAACCTTCCCCAGTATTCGCTTGTTGATCCGGCACGAATGGAAGCACACGGGCAACCTGCCCTTCCGCTGCGCGCTCTGCGGCCTGCGGTTCAGAAACGACGCCGACCTCGTTTCGCATCAACGGGTTCACACGCGGGAGAAACCCTACCTGTGCGCCGAGTGCGGGAAGACCTTCTCCCAGAGGTCCAATCTGCTGCGCCACCTGCATTTCATCCACAGCGAGTCCAAAAACGAGAAGAAGCACTTCTGCGCCGAGTGCCAGACGTCCTTCAAGGAGAAAGGCTCGCTGAGGCTGCACCAGAGGCGGAAGCACCACAAACAGCTCTTCCGCCACCCCTGCCCCGACTGCGGCAAGACCTTCTCCGCGTCGTCCATCAGCAGACACAAGCTGACGCACACGGGAGAGAGACCGTTCAAGTGCACCGTCCCCGAGTGCGACAAGTCCTTCCTGTCCACCGCCGAGGTGAAGAAGCACGTGCTCATGTTCCACTCCACCGAAAGGCCGTTCAAATGCGACGTCTGCCCGAAGGCCTTTGTCACGGTGGGCTTGCTGAACATGCACGCCAAGATACACTTGGGCAGGAAGCCCTTTGTGTGCGACATTTGCCTCAAGGCTTTCCCGCGGCGCCACAGCATGAACAGGCACAAAAAGCTCGTGCATTCGGTTGCCAGCTAGGTCGTACGAACGCGTCATTGCTTTTAAAATTCAACCTTATTTCAACCTTAAAGGAAAAATGTACTTTTTTTGGAATTTTGCACACGTCTTTCTTTGTATGTGATCTGCACATCAACCAAACTACAGCATTGTTATTATTGTAATTAACGTTGTTAATTACACCCAAGAACTACAGTATGCGTGTAGTGACACCTCGCCCCACCACACGGGCTACCTACTAGCCGGCGAGCGACTAGCTTCACCGCACACTCGCTCTCAAGGCTACGTATCGGAGCTGCCGCCGCCGCCGCTGCTGTGTGCGATCCTTTCTGTGCTGCTGTGTGAAATCGACGCGGCCAGGAAGGAAGTTCCGCTTAAAACAACCGAAACCCGTCAAAGTACTGTAAGTATTACCCATTAGCATGAATGTGCTGACAGCATGCATATAGAACCGTGTTGAGGTGTTGGCAGGCGCTTCAATAGCAGGCTTTGCAGGTGTGTCCAGTTACGTGCATGAATTACCTCCCTCCTTTTAGCTGTTTTTATATCTTTAGAACACGAGGGACGTGTGTGTGTGTTCCAAAAAAAGTGCAGGTTCCTTTAAAGGACCCGATGGTGTGCATCAGGGATCTCAACTCCTCTCAGGGGGCCCATCGAGTCTTCAGTCCGGATTTATGTGTCAGCCGAGTGACTAACCCGTCAACAAACAGGAGGTGATTACGCAACATAAGTGAGAAATAAGGATGTAAGCATCACAAAGCAACAGGTACACACACACACACGCACACACACAAGGAAGGGACTGCTACTAGTGGAGGTTAATAAATACCCATGTTGACTCCAAATACGTAACTTTAGCAACTTTTTACACAACTTAAGTGTAACTAAGCTGGAGTTGTGGCAGCTCCCGTCACCATTTTGCAGCATTTGCTTTTAGCCGTTTGAGAGATGAATGGCGGCTGCTCTTCATTCAAAGTGGCGAGATGTCCAGTTGGATTTCATCTGGTGTTTGTTTAGCTCCATGAATAAAAATGACAAGTCTTTGCATTCATGCATCATCATTCACGTTGTTCGAGACCTTCACATACTCTTTAATGGTCATGTTGTCTATCACTCATCCTCTATTCGTGTACACTCGAGTGTCTTATTCACCCATCCATCCATTTTCTATGCTCATCCTCATTAGGGTGGCGGGGGTTATGCTGGAGCCTATCCCAGCTGACTTTGGGCGAGAGGCGGGGTACGCCCCCTGGACTGGTCGCCAGTCAGTCACTGGGCAGGCACACATAGACAAACCACCACCACACCCATTAAGAATTCCTGCAGATATGCCTGTAGTCACCCTAATTGGTGAGCAGCCTCCAGCTCCATCCTCCTCAACCAGCATTTTGTTGGGTAAAAAAAAGTGATATACTGTAATATTTACTGTAATGTACTCCAGTAATTCCTCAATTATTGGTTCCAGACCCAAGTGAATATCCGCCAATTAAGATTCCTTATTTATAAATATTAAAAATAATATACACATGAATATTCTCCTAGTTAGAGCATAGAAAACCAGCTTGTGACCTTCTCAATACAGTTTTAGCATTATTAGAGCCCTTTCCATTCCATTTTCTTCCGCTTATCTGGGTCGCAGGGGCAGCAGTCTCAGTAGGGAAGTCCAGACTTCCCGGTCTTCGGCGACCTCTTCCAGCTCCACCGGGAGGACACCGAGGCGTTTCCAGGCCAGCTGTGAGACATAGTCCCTCCAGCGTGTCCTAGGTCTTCCCCGGGGGCCTTCTCCCGGCCGGGCATGCCCGAAACACCTCACCAGGGAGGCGCCCGGGAGGCATCCGGACTAGATGCCCGAGCCACCTCAACTGGCTCTTCGCAATGTGAAGGAGCAGCGACTCTACTCTGAGCTCCTCCCGGATGGCCGAGATCCTCACCCTATCTCTTAGGGTGAGTCCAGCCACCCTACGGAGGAAACTCATTTCCGCCGCTTGTATCCGCGATCTCGTTCTTTTGGTCATGACCCATAACTCATGACCAAAGGTGAGGGTGGGAACGTAGATCGATCGGTAATCGATCTCTTCACCACGACGGTCTGGTACAGCGACCGCATTACTGCGGATGCTGCACCAATCCGTCTGTCGATCTCACGCTCCAACCTTCCCTCACTCGTGAACAAGACCCCAAGATACTTGAACTCCTCCACCTGAGGCAAGACCTCACTCCCAACCCGGAGGGTACAGTCCACCCTTTTCCGACTGAGAACCATGGCCTCGGATTTGGAGGTGCTGAGTCTCATCCCAGAAGCTTCCCACTCAGCTGCAAACCGCTCCAGTAAACGCTGAAGGTCACAGCCTGATGAGGCCATAAGGACCACATCGTCTGCAAATAGCAGAGATGAGATCCTAAGGTCCCCAAGCTGGACTCCCTCAACGCCTTGACTGCGCCTAGAAATTCTGTCCATGAAGATTATGAACAGAATCGGTGACAAAGGGCAGCCTTGGCGGAGGCCAACGTTTACCGGAAACAAGCTGGACTTACTGCTGGCAATGCCAACCAGGCTCCTGCTTGGATTGTACAAGGACCGAATGGCACGTAGTAGCGGACCACCGATCCCCTACTCCCGGAGCACCCCCCACAGGACACCACGAGGGACACGGTCGAATGCCTTTTCCAGGTCTACAAAGCACATGTAGACCGGTTGGGCAAACTCCCACATACCTTTCAGTACCCTTGCAAGGGTGTAGAGCAGGTCCAGTGTTCCGCGACCGGGACGAAAACCACATTGCAACTCCTGTAACCGAGGTTGGACTAACGGTCGTACCCTTCTCTCCAGCACCCTGGAGTAGACTTTCCCAGGGAGGCTGAGGAGTGTCAACCAAGACCGTCCCCCAACATCCAGAGCCTTGAGGATTTCCGGGCAGAACTCGTTTACTGCCGGAGCCTTGCCATTGGGGAGTGATTTAACTACCCCAATTACCTCAGCCACGGTGATAAAACTGTCCACGTACGTATCCTCAGACTCTGCTTCTTCTACGGAAGGCATGTCAGTGGGATTGAGAAGGGCTTCAAAGTATTCCTTCCACTGACCAACTATATCCTGAGTCGAGTTTGTGTTGGAACATGGTGTTTGTTATGGACAAACTGTGGTTCGCACAAAAGGTCCAGTAACGACACACCACACCCCTCCAAGTCACACTATCATTGCCCACATGGGCGTTGAAGTCTCCCAGTAGAACTATGGAGTCACCAGCTGTGGTGCTCTCCAGAACCCTTCCGATAGACTCCAAAAAGGCTGGGTACTCTGAACTGCCAGTCGGCGGGTACGCACAAACCACAGTGAGGTCCCTCACTGTCAATCATAAAGGGATTCGGCCTCAGACAGATCATCACATCATCATGCAGAAACCGAGCGTCCGGACCAGCCCACCTCCCCAATGACCTCCAGGGATGCTGAGCGTCCAATGGGCGGGACAAAACCCAGCATTTCTCCAAATGACCATCCGGTTTTGGCAGTGGAACAGCCCACTTTATGCTTTCCCATCCCAGTCCGAAGACTGACTTTTCCCCTTCGTACGCCAGCCCTGCCCAGTAGCAACAAAACCCCATTGGTATCCGTATTGCTTTTGCGATGCACAATACCGGCAAAACAGCCAATAACGGACATCCTTATTGACAAATTTTATTACCAACACGCGTAACATTTGAAGCTAAATGTCTTAAAAAGGAAGTGACACGCCCGTCACTGGTTCTGACATAATTCCACACCCATAACAATAGTAAGTAGTGGTTTACAGCAGGGTAATAAAAGAGTTATTGTTTCGGGACCCAGGATTCCGCAGGCTGTTCGTGAATCGTTAACTAGCATCAGTCATCCTCTCACAGCCAAACAGGAAGTTATTTTTAACAGTCTCCCTCGCTGCCTGCGGTCAAGACGATCCGTACGGAGTAGACGCAGTCCAGGGCGTGAACGCAGAAGTTGAAAATAGTCATGATGGTGACCATGACCAGTTTATCCCAGGAGCACAGGAAGCCACAGTCGGGGGGGCGGGCGTTGTTTGGGAAACTGTAAAGAGGCCAGATCACCGCCGCTGTTGCGTACATCACCGCCGCCGCCGCGTCATACACGATCACGATCTTGTCAAAGAACGGCACCCGGGAGGCCAGCTGTCCGACCGTGAGCAGGACGATGAGCATGGCCGAGATGAAGCACAGGGAGAACACGGCCACGCACCACTGCAGCTCCGGGGCGTCTGCGTACTGGCCCTTCTCCAGGGACGTGAAGATGAGGCAGGCCAGGAAAATCTCCAGCATCTTCATCAAGCCGGGCAACGTGGAGAGGAAGCCGCGGGTTTGCCCGCCCGGACGAAGGCGGGTCAGAGTCACCTCGCCAACGTACACCCCCAGACACGCCCACGCCGCCACCGAGGCGCCGATCTGCCGGTGGCACACCGCGCAGGTGAAGAAAACGGGGTAAATGACGGCGGCCGCCAGGCACATGAGGCTCGCCAGCATAGCGAGGGCGGTGACGAAGTCGTCCCAGGCAAAAGGTAGCTTGCGGCTGAAGGTGGTGAACTCCAGGACGACGACAAGGAGGGTGAAGAAGAAGCAGAAGCACCAGGTGAACATGCACCATGCCCAGTAAGGAGAGGGGACGTACCCTGCTGATGCCACCAGGCTGAAAGTCAGACACGCGAGGGTGGCGGCCACCAAGCGCAGGATGCCCACCGGCTGGGTCAGAGAGCGGACGTCAACGTGGATCATGGCTGGAGCCTCAGAATCTGCCCTCTTCGGAATCCTTTCTAGTCATTTCCCTCCAAAACACCCAAATGCTTTCTAGACCGGAGGAAAGCCACGACAGGCGCATGATGTGTGCTCTGGAAAGCCGAAACCCAAGCGCGGGGTGTGTACTCCAAGACGCCACCCTGGCTTATCTGTGCACTTTATGGCCGTCGGTCCACATCGCTCATTGGACACCCGCTGGTTATCTGCTCACATCAAGGCCCGCTCGCACTGGACTCTGGTCCTCTCGCCTCACTCGCAGCCTTATCACCCGCATGCTTGTTGTGTGGCTCATAGAACCCGGACCATCTCTCGTGTTGTGCAAATGTTCCCACACCGGACCACCAGAACACAGCTGGGCGGGATTCCCCATCCCTGCCTGTCCCGTGCTGGCCCGAACTCACACCGCCCTGCAGCAAGTGTGGCCGAAGTGCGGCCCGGGTGGGTTTTTTTTGTTTTTAATAGTCTGTGGCACATTCTACATTTTTTTACAAAAAAAAGCAAAAACGTAAAAATTAGCAGTAATTTTACAAGAAAAAAAGTCCAAATATTAAGAGAAGAAAAATGTTATGAGAATAACAATAATAGTATTATGAGGAAAATGAATGTTATTTTCTTTTAAGTTGTGATTTTGGGGAAATTAGGTTTGGAAAGAAGTGATAATGTCCCAAAAATAAAGTCAAAATATAATGGAATAAAATCATAACCACTAGACGACAGTTTACAAGAAAAACGTAGAAGTAAAATGAATTAAAAACACTTAAACTGCATTTCAAATTCAATTTTATAAGAACAAGAACAAAAATTTAAAAAACTGAAATATTAATGTAATTTTTTGTAACATTGAGCTGTACATATAAGAAAATATGTATTTAAAAAATTGTAACGAGTATCAATAAAGTTGTACATTTTGGAAAATTAGATTAGGGAGAAAACATAATAATATTAGAATTAAGTCAGAATATAGGAATCAAGATTAAATGTATTTTTCTAAGCCTAAAAATTCCAAAATAGATTGCATAATAAATTTAGCAAATGTTTACGTCATTTTTAAATAAAAAGTGCTTGTTGCATGATTGTTTAGTTTGTCGTAGATTGGTGTGGGTGTGTGAGTATCGTATTTTCGGGATTATAAAAATGCTCTGTATGTCACACTGGACTTTACGTTGCACATATTATTAATATTTATGATATTTCATGTGAAAAGGACAAAATAGCCCAGCGAACAAGGCTAAAAAAGTGTCCGCTATGTTACTATAATGCATTAATCGTTATTCCGCTACACAACAGCACAAAGAACACACGCGGGAGGCCGAATAGGCTAAATTAACGTAACAAACCAGCGAGTCCAAGTCAGGTACTGCTAAGCAAGTTCACCGAACTCTCAATCTCATTTCAGGTCACTGAAGCCATAGAATTATTCTAGAGTGCCCTCTAACGGCTGTCATTGTTCACTCTTTGGTTCAGGTCAGTCGGTATGAATGTTTGTGGTCAGAAACCAATTTTTTTTTAAACTAACTATAACTATAGAGGGTGTTATTTTACTTCCTGTCCGCTAACCACGCAGCTCCTCTAGCAGGGGAACACATTTACAGCAACACACACGAGCACTAGTCTTCATTATGTCGTATTTCCTACTATATTGTGTAAGAGGAGTGTAAAGGTGACTATAGGGGTGCTCACCACGCAGTTCTGCAACTGGGGGAACACATTTACAATCACACACATGAGCACTAGTCTTAATTATGTCGTAATTTCTCATATTATCTCTACTATATTGTGACTTGCTGCCCGCTCACCATGCTGCTCGGCTAGCAGGGGAACACATTTACAGTAACACACACGAGCACTAGTCCTTTTGTGTTGTATTTTCTCTTATGTCCGCTATATTGTGTAGTGGGAGTGTAAAGGCGACTATAGGGGTGTTATTTTATATCTAGAGGGCTCTAAGAACGATGAAAATCTTATTTTAAAGGTTGCAAGCGGGTTTTCTGCTTGGGAAACTGTTCAAATGAAAGGAAATCCAGTATGCAATGTTTGGGAGGGAAATGCGCGTGGACTTGAGGTGCCAAGTGGGCCTGGCGCTGCTGCTGTTGAATGGGAGCGCGCCTATAAATGTGTCAAGCGTGTAGCAAGATGGACGCAGTAACAACATTAGCCAGTCGCCACTTCCTGTGTGCTCCACGGCACGCACACCTCAACACACCCGTCCGTGCAAACACACTTAGATCAATATTAAACCAAGTATCGAACAAGCAAGTATTTATTCAGACGTGCACAAAAACCTCCCTCGCGTTCTTCTTCCCGCCATGCAAAGCGCACGAGCGGACGCAAAGTAGCCTTTAAACCGCATTTGCAGTAACACCGTGGACTTCAGCTTCTGCCCACGAAGAAGACCAGCCGGAAGGAGTAGAAGGTGTCGACGATGTAGGCCAGGAGGTTGACACACGTCATGAAAGTGACGACGGCCAACATGTTCCATGCGCACGACGCTGGAAAGAGCGAGCAGACGGGCGGCCGCGGGTAGTTCCGGAAGCTGTACAGCGGCCAGATGACCACGGCGGTCATGTACATCAAGACGGCCAACACGTTGCACACGATGAGAACTTTATCGAAGGGGGCCGGGAAGAGGGCCAGCAGGCGGCAAATTGTGCAAACGATGACCAGCAGCGCGCAGACGAAGCAAACGGAGTAGACGGCGACGCACCACTGCAGCCCCGCGTACGACCTGTAGTTGCTGTACTGCAAGCAGACGAAGATGATGCAGGCCACGTACGCCTCCAGCACCTTCAGGAGGCCCGGCACCGTCGACAGGAAGCCGCTGATCTCGCCGGGCCGGGCCCGGGTCAGGCCGACCTCCACGGCGTACAGGACGAAGGCCAGGAAGGAGGTCACGCACGCGCCGATCAGTTCGGGGCAAGCGGAGCAGGTGAAGACCGTGGCGAAGATGATGGACGCGCTCAGCACCTGGAAACAGGAGAGACGCGGTTGGCACTTTTCCGTTTCGACTTCGCTCTCCGCTCGTGTACCCCCTAAATATATATATATATATATAAAGAATAAAAAAGGATAAATATTTATCTACAAATATAAATACATAATATAAATGTCTACTTTAAAAACAATTATTTTAAAAGAATTAGTCCATGAAATGTTTTTCATTCATCTTCTATGCCGCTTATCCTCATTAGGGTCGCGGGGATGCTGGAGCCTATCCCAGCTGACTTTGGGCGGGAGGCGGGGTACACCCTGGACTGGTCGCCAGCCAATCGCAGGGCACATATAGACAAACAAACATTCATATTGATGGACAATTTAGAGCGGCCAATGAAGCTAGCATGCATGTTTTTGGAATGTGGGGGGAAACCGGAGTACCCGGGGAAAACCCACACACGCACGGGGAGAACATGCAAACTCCACACAGAGATGCCCAACGGAGATTCCAACCCTGAACCTCCTGACTGTGAGGCCAATGTGCTACCCACTCGCCCACCGTGCGGCTGTGACTTGTCAGCCATCTCCAATGTCGGATCCACATTTGCAATAAAAAAGACTGTTTAGACGCATTGACCAGTTCCCGGCTGCAAGAACACGCCCCCTCTCTTGTTAATTACCGTTATTTGCTCACCACGAAGGAAGCTAGCAAGCAAATTTGTGGCCGCTCACAGAGGAGTTGCCCAGAAATTGGAAAAATAGCGCAAAAAGCAAAATGTAGTGAAATAGCTCATAAAAACACAAAGCTATGATGTCATATCATGTTTTTCAGCCGTTTTACAATAGTTTAAAAATATCTCAATATTTATATATTTATTTTTTTCAAGGTTGGAAGGTCCGGATGAGCTTTTTAAATGTAAAATTGGTGGACCAGCCCGGACACCTGTACTCTGCTGCCACAATCTGTATTTCATTTTGTTGTCTTATCATATTTGTCAATTCCACCCCTCAGATACGGGTTAGTCAACGTTCACTTGGAAATAAACCACCTGTGGGGGGGTGTCAGAAAACTGTACAAAAGATTGGGTCATAAATCCTTCTGCAGCTTCACTTTGGCCCCTGGCAAAAAACTCTCTAATATGAATAACATAGCGGGGCCACACCGAAAAGTAAGTAAAAAGTACAATTATGAGGGGAAAATCTCATAATATTCTGAGAATAAATGTAATTGTTATGTGCAAAGAGAGGGAAATTTTTAAATTGCAAGCAAAAACTGTTGTTGTGAGAGTCAAGATGTCTTTTTTGACGCGCGCATATAAATAATAAATATAAAACATCATTTTATGAAAACATGGTAATCACTTGCTAAGGCATTTTAAGGCCACACCGACAAGTAAATCCAAACTTAAATTAAAAAAAGATAGGAAAAAAAATCTTTGAACTAACCAAAATATTCATACTGGTGTAAACAAAAGCGTACATTTTTATGGGAATAAAATCGTATTTTTATGAGACCAAAAAAATCCTTCAAAAGTCGTAATTCAGGAAAACGACTGTTAGGCAAATTATGTGATATTTATTTTTGATATTAATTTTAAATATTAATATAATGTATAAATATGAGAAAAAATGGGAAGGTTATAACAATAATGGGATTTTTTTATTTAAATGTTTAACTTTTTATTCAACTGTAAGCCGACACTCCTTTGTTGTCTTTACTACAGTGCCTTCCGGGGAGAGTACATTCCAAACCTGTAAGGGGAGTCGTTATGTGACAACAAATCATATAACTAAAGTTATATTTTTACAAAAACAAGACTAATAAATATAATAATGCACATTGAGAAATGATGTCATATTTATATCTAATGATGCTGGATTGCAGGAAGGAGTACTCGCACCTCGCTGGAAAAAATATTAGAAAAAACTCCTTTGTTGTCTTTACTACAGTGCTTCCGGGGAGGGTACACTCTGTTTTAATTAAAATATAATAACATTATGTCAACAAAACATACATTTAATAAGAATAAAATATTTTTATGTAAGAAAAAATACAAATGAAGCTGTAATTCAGAGACAAATATTTTTTCATGACCAAAGAGTTGCATTTTTACAAACGCACGACTAACAATGACTTTTATGAAAAAGGATGTCATGTTCATTTCTAATGATGCTGTAATGCATGAAGAAGTACCAGGGAAAAAATATGAGAAAAAACGGGAAAGTTGTGAGAATAAAGTGATATTTTTCTTTTTTTTCCCCGTCTGTAAGCAGAAACTCCTTTGTTGTCTTTACTACATGGCCTTCCGGGGAGAGAACACTCCAAACCTGTAGGGGGAGTCGCACCAAATAATGCACGGGTCCTTACCAACATGCTCTTTCATCAAGCGCGCTAGCAAATGTTATTCTTATTATTATTTGACTTTTGTTGATTCTAAACCTGCCAAACATGCAAAAAGTCCAACCTTTTGTGATCTCATGACTAGCTTTTGGTTTTTTCAGTAGAGAGTAAAAAAAACGCACCATGAGCGTGGCCAGCATGGCAAAGGCGGTGGTGAAGTCATCCCAGGAGATGGGCAGCTTGGAGCCCAGGCTGAGGAAGTCCAGCAGAAGTATGAGGATGGTGACGCAGAAGCAGAAGCACCAGGCGAACATGCACCAAGTCCAGAAGGAGTCGGTGGAGCGGGTGACGGAGGCCACCAGGCTGAAGGAGATGCAGGTGAAGACGACCTCCAGGACCCTCACGATGCCCACGGGGGCCGTCAGCGCCTTGGCGTCCATTGTGACCATCTTTGCGTTGTTCTCCCTTCTAGATCTTTGCTTGACGCCACGGCGCTCAGTGGCAGGCTGTCCTTCTGCCGGCGCTGCCCCAGCATCAGTCAACAGGCGAGTGCCACTCCCTTTTTGTCGCCTCCATTCACTTCCTCAGTAATGGACGGCAATCTCCAACACGCAAGCTCACTTCATGTCATGTTTGCACGGGGGGGGGGTGATTGGCTTTTCTTATCAGCGCCTTGCCTTTTTTATTGTCCCCCACCCAGCATGATAAAGACTTGACAGGTTTTGCCGTTAATGGCCGCCATGTGTAAATGTTTGACGAGGAATGGAAGCGAACTTTGCTATGAGGGAGGCTTTGGCTGCACTTCTTCTCACTGCTTTCTTGTTGCCCAAATGAGCTGTCCTAACGTTTTCCAGCAAGGGCCACATCTCGGTGGACTTGGCTTTTTTCTCCTTCCTCACCACATTTTTGCTGCTTTTTACATTTTCTCCCAAATATTTACACTTTATTTTGAAATAATCTATCTACATTTAATTCTCGTAACATTTTTAATGTAGCCGCAACGGGGCACAAGCCAGTGTCTTATTGTGCCGGTCCCAAGCCCGGATGAATACAGAGGGTTGTGTCAGGAAGGGCATCCGACGTAAAACTTTGCCAAACCAGAACATGCGAATCAGACAAATGACTTCCATACCGGATCGGCCGTGGCCCGGGTTAACAACGCCCGCCACCGGTGCTGATCACTGACAGGGTGCCGGTGGAAACTGGATTACTGTTGGTGGAAGAAGGAGAGGAGGAAGGCGTGTCCGTGGGAGGAGAGAGAAGAGTCTCAAATTAAGAGTAGGGACTTTGACTGTTGGAACTTCGACAGGAAAAGATAGAGAAGTAGTAGTAGGGAGGTAGTTGGCAGAAAAAAATAAAAAATGTTTGTTTTTATTTTTATTCTAGTAAGAGTTTGACTTTATTCCCCAAATATACTAACTTTTTCCTTAACCTAATATTCCAAAAATGACAACTTTATGTTATTTTGCTCATAATATTCCCACTTAAAAAATAAGATAGCTCAATGGTCTGACAACATTTTTTCTCAAACTTTAATTTCATTTTTTTTTAATTCAAAGTTTATTCTTGTGAAATTGCAACTATTTTTTAAACTAAACTTTACCTTATGATTAGAATTTTGGCTTTCTTCCCGTGATGTTTTGATTTTGTTTTGGTAATAATATACATTTTTAAGTATCAATAAGTTTTAATGTATTGTTTACTTTGTTTGTTTTTCATAATTTTATGACTTTTCTTTAATATTTCTACTTAATGCTACTAAATTACATTTTTCCATAAAATTATTATATTTTTTATTTGATTTGATTTTTTTTTTTATCTTAACATTTTGACCTTATTCCCGTAGTATTTAGACTTTACTTTGGTAAGATTATAACTTTTTCCAAAGATGTTGACTTTATTAGTTGCTTTGTTTTTAATAGTTTTGCAAAAAACTATCAACTCTATGCTACTAAAATTACATACTTTTTTTTTTTTTTAATACGTTTTTTTCTTTTTAGATTAATGAATTTTATTCTGTAGGCTTTTTTTCTCTTAATATTTTGACTTTATTCTTATAATATTTCCACTTTATTTTAGGAAGATTGTAACTTTTTCCGAAACCTACTTTTCCAAAAATGTCAACTTTATTAGTTGCTCTGTTTTTCATAATTTTGCAATGAAAAAAATCAACCTTATGCCACTAAAATTACATTTTATATCTTTTATTTTGATAAAATTCTTCTTGCATGTTTCTCCCCGTGTGTGTTGGGGTTTTCCCCGGGTACCCCAGTTTCCTCCCACATTCCAAAAACATGCATGTTAGGTTAATTGGCCGCTCTAAATTGTCCATTAGAGTGTGAATGTGAGTGTGACTGGTTGTATGTCTTTGTTTGTCTATATGTGCCCTGTGATTGACTGGCGACCAGTCCAGGGTGCACCCCGCCTCCCGCCCAAAGCCAGCTGGGATAGGCTCCAGCATACTCGCCACCCTAATGAGGATAAGCGGCATAGAAAATTAATATTCTTCTTTTTAGATTAAGGATTTTTAGTGTGTTGGCTTTTTTTCTCTTAGTATTTTGACTTTCTTCTTATACTAATTTGAATTTTTTTAGGAAGATTATAACTTTTTCCAGAACCTACTTTTCCAAAAATGTCCACTTTATTAGTGACTATGTTTTGCATAATTTTACAATGTAAAAAAATCTTATTTTTTTGTAATATTTGAAATTTATGCTACTAAAATGATATTATATTTTTTATATTGATAATTTGATTTTTTCAGAAAAATGATTTTTACTTAGTAAACTTTTTCTCCTTTTACTATTGTGAAATTAACGAATGCTGATTTTTCCATGAAGTTTTCTTGTTGTTGTGTGGCGGGCCAATAATTTAACGGCCCCTGGGCCGCACTTTGGACACCCCTGCATTAGACGTAGCCTAGGAAGGACACACCCAGTTTGGCCTGGAATTGTTGCTCCCTCCAATCTGTAGCGTATGTTGTGACCTAACTGAAATATTAGAAGCCAAAATGCATCATGCAGAGGACAAAAGAGGGGGCAGGCGGTGCTTCAGATATCATCCCCGTCCGCCCGCTGCTGCTGCGGCAACAGTTGGATCGATAATCCAAATGCAGCAGGCGTAATGTTTTGATCTAATAAGCTCCGCGATGCTTTCAGTTCTCCTTCCGTGGCGCTCTCCTGGGAGGTCAGCGGGAGCGGAAGGAGATTCATCAGGATGCTCTTCTGGCTTTTGAGTGTTTAGTATTGGTCTTCGCTTGCTTGGACCGCATTCAGCTGCAAAACGTGACAGAACATTTTTGTAAAATTGTAATTTTACAAGCTTTTTCTTGTAAATGTATGACGTTCTTGATGTAAATTTACACCTCAATTCTCGAAATCCGATAATTTTATTACTATCTTTAACAGGCATTGCCTGAGACGGCTATTAACATGGGGGACTTGTGTGACCTTTGGCCTGGGTCAAAGGTAATATTACGACTTTTTCTCTCGTACAATTACGACATTTTTTTTCTCTGAATATTACATGTTTTCTCATAAAATTACGCCTTTTTCTTGTAAAATTAAGACTTTTTTTCCTCATAAAAGTGTGACTTTTTTCAAGTAAAAGTACGACTTTTTTCTCTTAAAAGTACACATTTTTTTCTCATAGAAATACACCTTTTTTGTCATAAAAGTATGACTTTTTTCTCGTAAGATTAGGACTTTTTTTCTTGTAAAAATACGACTTTTTTTTCGTAAAAGTACGACTGGTTTTCTCATAAAAATACGACTTTTTTTTTTCTCATAAAAGTACGACTTGTTTTCTCGTTAAATTACGACTTTTTTCTCGTAAATGTACAATTTTTTCCTGAAAAGTACGAATTTTTTGCCCGTGAAATTACGACTTTTTTCTCGTTAAATTAAGACTTTTTTCTCATAAAAGTATGACTTGTTTTCTCGTTAAATTACGACTTTTTTCTCGTAAATGTACAACTTTTTTTTCGTAAAAGTATGAATTTTTTGCCCGTAAAATTACGACTTTTTTCTCGTTAAATTAAGACTTTTTTTCCCGTAAAAGTATGACTTTTTTTGTGTAAAAGTATGACTTATTTGTGTAAAACTACGACTTTTTTCTCGTAATATTAGGACTTTGTTTCTCATAAAAGTACGACTATTTTTCTCCTAAAAATCGACTTTTTTCTCATAAAATTCAATTTTTTTCTCATAAAAGTACGCTTTTTTTAGTGTAAAAGTATGACTTTTTTCGCGTAAAGTTACGACTTTTTTGTCATAAAAGTACGCCTTTTTTTCGTAAAAGTATGCCTCTTTTCTCATAAAAGTACGACTTTTGTCCTCGTAAAATTACGACTTTAAACGTTGTAATATAACTTTTTTTCTCGTAAAATTACGACTTTTTTTCTCGTAAAAGCACAACTTTTTTCTTGTAAAAGTACGACTTTTTTCACGAGAAACAAAGAAAACAAAACAAAGCTGTGATTGCTGGAAAACTAGCTTGTGGAAAAATATGTTACCAAATTGGTAATATTCCAGAATTTTACGAAAATATTTGGAAAATGTAACAAACAAGCAAAATTGATGCTAATAATCAACTTTTTCACCAACACTGAATGACAAAACTGGGATTCTCCCCGTAACGTCTTTGTTCATTTTGGGCACCCCCACACGACGCGCATACCATCACCGGGCGCCCCCGCGCATTCCGGACGGCGGTGAGAGTCCTGCGACCTGCGCGCGGCCCCTGCTGTGTCGCGAGGCCTCCCGTCACGTGTTGCACAATGCGAGTGTCACACGGTAAGCATGACGGATTGCGCCACGATTGCGTAACGCCACAAAGTGACAAACAGTAACGAGAACGTGGGCGTCTAATGCACGCAGGCTGAGAGCGGATGTGCTGTCGTGTAGTGAAATTCGAGCCCCGGGATGTTAAGCACGTCCTGATGTCGGGGAGGTGATGCAGGGTGACGCCATTGTGTTGCGTTGTGCAATGTCTGTTTGCCACTACAAGTGCTCTCCCGCGCTTTCCTGTCCCGGCGTGCCGCAACAGCAGTCAAGCACACACCATTTGATGCGAGTTTTGATCCGAGTGACGTATGTCACACGGGATGTAGGGTGCGGACGACGGGGAGGGAGGGAGGGAGAGTGGGAGGGGTGAGTGCCGGTCAAAGTTAGTCGTAAAGATGCTGCATCTTCTTCTGGGCTTCTCCGTCTGCTGACGTGGTCCTTTTCTCCTTGCCATTTTTGCAGAAAGCGTATTGAAGTCCCTCAGAGGAGCGCCGGTCCAGTAAAGAGAAGACAGGGACAGGTAGGTGCCTCCCAGTTCTTACTTGTACAAACAGCGGAACCAGTTTGTGGTTACTTTGATTGCACAACTCAATTATTGACATACACATAAATAGAAATGCGGAAAAAATAACAAATACGGCTAAAAAGTGCACTTTTTGAAGGGGGGGGACATTTGCCCGTCGCCCACAATCCTCATATGAGCCGTAAACGCACGTCTTTCTCTGTTCTGTGCCGTCTGAAGATGTAAACCAGACCACCAGACAAGACCAGACAAGACCAGTGTGTGGTAATGGGACAAAGCCACACCTCGGCCTACCTAAAAACAACCTTTTTTGCTTTTATATCCAAGCTGGGAGCTTCAAACTATGAGCAATAAAACTCATGAAAGTTGTATTGCCATATTCAGAGTATGTTACACAACCATAAAGCATAAAACAGAAAATAAGTAACTAACACGTAATACTTACAGTATTTTGGTCATTTCAAGCATTAGCGGAACTTTCCGTTTCACATGGCAACACCTAGCCCCTAGCTCTGACTTTTACAAACTCCAAAACAAAAACACGGCAGCACTTCCAATATGTATCTTTACCCTTCGGTAAGCTACCCGGCTACTAGCTAGCTACAAAGCTGCTTGCTAGCCAGCTGGTAGCTAGCCGTGAAGCTTGTCGCTAGCTGGCTACTAGCTAGCTACGCAGCTAGTGGCTAGACATCTACTAGCCAGCTACGCAGCTGGTCGCCAGACAGCTGGTGGCCAGCTACGAAGCTGGTCGCCAGACAGCTGGTGGCCAGCTACGAAGCTGGTCGCCAGACAGCTGGTGGCCAGCTACGAAGCTGGTCGCCAGACAGCTGGTGGCCAGCTACGAAGCTGGTCGCCAGACAGCTGGTGGCCAGCTACGAAGCTGGTCGCCAGACAGCTGGTGGCCAGCTACGAAGCTGGTCGCCAGACAGCTGGTGGCCAGCTACGAAGCTGGTCGCCAGACAGCTGGTGGCCAGCTACGAAGCTGGTCGCCAGACAGCTGGTGGCCAGCTACGAAGCTGGTCGCCAGACAGCTGGTGGCCAGCTACGAAGCTGGTCGCCAGACAGCTGGTGGCCAGCTACGAAGCTGGTCGCCAGACAGCTGGTGGCCAGCTACGAAGCTGGTCGCCAGACAGCTGGTGGCCAGCTACGAAGCTGGTCGCCAGACAGCTGGTGGCCAGCTACGAAGCTGGTCGCCAGACAGCTGGTGGCCAGCTACGAAGCTGGTCGCCAGACAGCTGGTGGCCAGCTACGAAGCTGGTCGCCAGACAGCTGGTGGCCAGCTACGAAGCTGGTCGCCAGACAGCTGGTGGCCAGCTACGAAGCTGGTCGCCAGACAGCTGGTGGCCAGCTACGAAGCTGGTCGCCAGACAGCTGGTAGCTAGCTACGAAGCTGGTCGCCAGACAGCTACTAGGTAGCTATGAAGCAGGTCGCTAGACAGCTGGTAGCTAGCTACGAAGCTGGTCGCTAGCCGGCTACTAGGTAACTACGAAGCTGGTCGGCAGACAGCTGGTAGCCAGCTACGAAGCTGGTCGGCAGACAGCTGGTAGCCAGCTACGAAGCTGGTCGGCAGACAGCTGGTAGCCAGCTACGAAGCTGGTCGGCAGACAGCTGGTAGCCGGCTACGAAGCTGGTCGCCAGACAGCTGGTAGCCAGCTACGAAGCTGGTCGCCAGACAGCTGGTAGCCAGCTACGAAGCTGGTCGCCAGACAGCTGGTAGCTAGCTACGAAGCTGGTCGCCAGACAGCTACTAGGTAGCTATGAAGCAGGTCGCTAGACAGCTGGTAGCTAGCTACGAAGCTGGTCGCTAGCCGGCTACTAGGTAACTACGAAGCTGGTCGGCAGACAGCTGGTAGCCAGCTACGAAGCTGGTCGGCAGACAGCTGGTAGCCAGCTACGAAGCTGGTCGGCAGACAGCTGGTAGCCAGCTACGAAGCTGGTCGGCAGACAGCTGGTAGCCGGCTACGAAGCTGGTCGCCAGACAGCTGGTAGCCAGCTACGAAGCTGGTCGCCAGACAGCTGGTAGCCAGCTACGAAGCTGGTCGCCAGACAGCTGGTAGCTAGCTACGAAGCTGGTCGCTAGCCAGCTACTAGGTAGCTATGAAGCAGGTCGCTAGACAGCTGGTAGCTAGCTACGAAGCTGGTCGCTAGCCGGCTACTAGGTAACTACGAAGCTGGTCGCTAGCCTGCTACTAGGTAGCTATGAAGCAGTTCGCTAGACAGCTGGTAGCTATCTACAAAGCTGGTCGCTAGACAGCTAGTAGCTAGCTACGAAGCTGGTCGCTAGACAGCTGGTAGCTAGCTGGGACAGGCGGGAAAAAAAACAATAACAAAACAAACAACAAACAAACAAAAAATTCCACACATATCAGTATCGGCCGATGTGGGAAGCGTTGAACAATACCTTCATGTCGGATATCGGCAAAAAAGAGTATCGGACATAACTGGAATAAAATCATAATATTACAAAAAGAAAATGTAAGAAGATTTTTAAATAAGACCAAAGTTCATACTAGTAATTAAAAAAATACCAAAAACTCATGCATCCCTACTTACTGTATCTGTTCTTATTATGTCCACTATAAAGGTGACCATAGGGGTGTTGTTTCATGTCTGGAAGGCTCTAATAATGTTAACTGTATTTAGAAGGATGTAAACAAGTTTTCTATGCTCTAACCACAAAGACGCACCAGTCTAGTATAGAAGTTACGGTGAGCGGTGGGTGTGATATTTCTTACATTTTATAGCTTATAAAGCTTATAATGCCTGTTTCTGTTTGGGTGACAGCTAAGTAGAGAAGAAAACACAAAGCACGTTTTTTTTTTCTTAATCATTAAAAAAAACAAGCATCCCTACTTATTGTTTCTTATTATGTTTACTACATAGGGTAAGTGGAGTGTAAAGGTGACCATAGGGGTGTTATCTGATGTCTGCAAGGCTCTAATAATTTTAAGAAATGTATATGAAACGTTAGTTCACAGCTCAGCAAAGCAATTGCTGTTCAATCGAGCCTTTTGTCCGACCAGTTGACAAGCGGCGTGTCAATGGCGTATTGTGCGGAAACAGGGCGGAGGGCGTGGCTGCAAATCCTTTGCCGTGGTTGAAGGAATTGGGGAATTGCAAAGAGGATGTAAGACAATCTGAAATGGGAAATGGCTTCCCCTCTGCTTGTAAAGCGCCGTACCAGTAGGGAAGTCGCCACCTGTACTTCCCACTTTCATACAGAGGAACCAGTATACAGTGGTACCAGTCTACAGTGGTACCAGCTTACAGTGGAACCAGAGAGGCCGTTTATACAAAGCGGGCCAAGTGCAGAGTTACAGTTAACACTTGGGAAGTCCAAACTTTTTCCACCAAGGGTCACATGCTAAAAAGAGAAAGAGAAAAGAGAAAGTTGATGTTTCCTAAAATTGATATTTTGCAAAAAATATGTCACCTTTGCTGCTTTTCCAAATATTTCAAAATTCTTCTTAAATAAATTGCTCTTAGAAATACAGTATTATCACCTTATTCCCATAATAGTCCAACTTTTCTCCCCAATCTAATCTGGATTTTGTTTTGTCTGTTTCTCAAAAGATAAGATTTTTGTTTCAAATATTGCATCTAAATGCTACCATAACGAGGTTATTTTTGCTCCTAACGTTAGAAGTGCATTCTCATAAAATTGAAACTTTTTCCTCTTAATATTCTACTTTATTCATGCGAAATTCCTGCAGTTTTGTCCTTTTCTAACGTTGGTATTTATTTACAATTTCCACTTTACAATTTTTTACCCGCATCATGATTCAATTATGACTTTATTCCCATAATATTTGACCTTATTCTGCTAACATGATCACTTTTTCTCTTTATATTATGGCATCACAAATAATCTATTTTGTAATTCATGCTGCAGTATTACAAATGATGTTTGTTATCTTAAGACTTTATGATTTTTTACTGAATTTTGTTGGCTTGTATTAGTTTTCTTGCTAAATTATATTTCTAGAATGTGCTGTGGGCCAACAAAAACACACCCGCAAATGGCCCCCGGGCCGCACTTTGGAAAACACTGCCTTTGACATTCTACATTTATTAGACATTTATTTGGGCCCTTGAGAGATGAAATATGCAAAGTAAAATGTCTAATATGTAAATATAAAGTATATAAAGAAGTGTTAACTGTAACCCCGTAAACAAAACGACTACGTGGGTGACAAACAACAACAAACATGACGTAAACTGTTATTTCCAAACGCCCGCAGGGCATGCTGGGTGGTGCAATGTGAAGTAACAATAAAACATTGGCCATCAATAGTACGCCTCCTCAATAGTACTCCTCAAATGCGACAAAAACAGAAAAATTTTGGAAGAAAGTACTGCAGGCTCCCCAGCATGCCTTTCGGCTGGAATATAAGTGTGTGTTTTTTTATTGTATTGCGCGTAGATATTAGTTCCTACGCCCACATTAGTAAATAGTTGCGACCAGACGGGAACGGATCACGATGTGAAAAAGAATGTAATGCGCAAGGCGCACCTGCATGCGGCGCTGTGAACAGAAACGCAGACGCCCGGCACACCAAACCACAGAAGAAGAAAGTGCGCGTGATTCCGTCGTCCAGACTCAGAAGTGGACCTGCTTCTGCGGGTGCAAGACGAGAAGATCTCAGGAGACCGCGGTGAGTCGTGGCCGTCCAGATATTCAAGTTTTATGTCGACTTTGCCGTCAAAGATCACTTCTGGTGATTTTCTCGCTGTGTAGGTCGTTTAGAAAAAAAATCAGGCAGCCCGGAACGCCGTTGCCGTGTGGACGAAAGGCTGAAACGATGAACCACTTTTGACCTGAAAAGGTTTCTGTGCGGACAGTTTTTGTTTTTCTTTCATCATTTCTTTCGTTCCCTTTCTTGCGTCAAACAAAATACTTCCCTTGAGTGAGGGCTCTTTGAAGTGATCATATTGTATCTATTAATAGAATGCCATGCGCTGTTGTCTTCTATCCTCAAAGAAAACTCACTTCTTTTAAATGTGGTTTCATGAACTTACTTTTCCGTAATATAATAAATATACATCTCTTTTGAACTCACTCCTCAAAGTCTACGAATTTTGGGGGGAAAATAGCAGAAATGGGGAAAAACAGCTGTATTTTTCTGAGAATAAAGTCAAAATATGGATTTTTTTTAAAGTCATAATTTTGCAAGAATAAACTGGTAATGTTGCTGGTAAAAATGTAGCGTAAATTTGAAATATTAAAGTTATAATGTAATTTTGGGGGAATAAAGGTTATAATATTATGGAAATAAAGTCAAAATAATATTGTATTATTACTGTAAAGTCATAATGTTACGTAAAATTACAAAAAGAAAATGTACAAATAGTTTTTTAGGAAAAAAGTTGAAATATTGGGGAGGAAAATGGGGAAAAAGGCACACACCAAAGTTCATACTAGCAATAAAAAATGCCTGGAAAAGAAATATATCATGCATCTCTACTTATTTTCACCTATTATGTCCACTGTAATGTTTGAGAGACGTGTAAAGGTGACTATAGGGGTGTTGCTTCATATCTAAAGGGCTCTAAGAATGCTAAAACCTGCATTTAAAAAATCAGGAACTATGCTCTGACCACGAAAATATTGCATTTATAAATAAGCAGTCCCACTTCTGCATTTCCCACAGTCGGGCCTGGAACCAACGCCATAAACAGATTTGTTGTTTGGTCGAGAGACTGAGGAAAAGACAGAAGGTAGCAGAGATGAAGATGCTGAGGTTCTCTTTGGGTGTGACCAGGATGGACAAGATCAGGAACGAGTACCTCAGCGGGACAGCACATGTTAGAGGTTTTGGAGATAAAGTCAGAGAGGCCAGACTGAGATGGTTCGGACATGTCCAGAGGAGAGATAGTGAATATGTTGGTAGAAGGATGCTGGGCTTTGAAGTGACAGGTAGGAGGCCTAGAGGAAGACCCAAGAGGAGGTTTATGGATGTAGTGAAAGAGGACAGGAAGGTAGAAGACCATTGGCAATTGAGACCCCTGAAGGGAGAAGCCGAAAGGAAAAGATTTATAGAAATGTCTGCAAAGTCGTTTGTGTGTTCATGTGCCCTGCAATTGGCTAAGAAATGTTTGCTCTCCCGTAGCGAAAATGGAAAAAGGATACCCGGGACCTGAGTCTGCACCACCCTACCCTGGCCCACCCATGAACCCCAGCGGTGCAGCGCCCCAGCCTGGGTTGTACCCGTCCCCTCATGCAGTGGCCCCCACTGTGGGATACCAAGGAGGTCTGTGGAGGTTGCATTTATTTGTGATTGTTTTGCACGCCAGATAAGCATACGTGACAAACGTGGACTCTACTGCAAATAGTGTCTTTTTTTTCTTGCCTTTCCATGTCATCTGCGTCCGCGAAGGTCCCGCCACCACCGGTGAGTGTCACTTGCGCTGAATACTGATAAGTCGCTCCCCCCCGGTGCAACACTAACCACTGTACCACATCCACACGGCGTGAGGGGAGTCCCTAATGCTCCCCCAATCAAAGTGATAAGAGGTGATAACTAGACAGCCGGGATCGCTTCCCTCCCTTCTGTAAACATCCAATCACGGTTGGCATGCACGTGAGCCGGGACGGTGGTGTCAGGTTTCAGGACGGAGCCCGTTAGACACGTAATAATTAACAGCTAAAAAAAAAAGGTTAATATAATAACGTCAGCGTCTTCTTTTTCCTTCAGTCAACTGGGGGAGTAGTTAATAAGTAGCTGGCTTTTCCCCAGTAACCCTAACCCATTCCCAACAAAAAAATGTGCTGGCGCGTGATCCAGGCGCGTAACGACCCGTTCACATTTCTGACTGCCTCGCCATACGCGCATGCCCAGAAGCGGCCCTGCACAAAGCATCCTTGTCGGCCGCTTAAGGGCCAATTTAAATTCCCGTCCCATTGTATCGGTTGGAAACCTCCCTCATATCGACGTGGCGCCTGCAACTCGCGCTCTTGTCCCCCATACGGTAATGACCAGAATCAGGGGTATCACGTGATCTTTGTTGCGGCGGGCTCCCTCTGCCGGCCAACGTGCGGCATTGCAATCAGGGATGGGCCTTGCCTGCCTTTAGCTTTAAATCCAAATAGTAATACATAAATCATTACATTGTAAGAGTAACACAAAATCAACGTCATTATTGTAATTAATGATGTATTTCTCAAAGGTGGTCACCCTCTAAATTATGGCATTGCAACCAATTTCTTTGAAACTCACAAGAATACTAAATGATTTGTTGTCATATTATACATTTTATATTTGGAAATATTTTAATAATAACATTTTAATAATAGTAATATAAAAAGAATTAAATTATTAAACACTTCATTCACAACTTTCAAACATGGATTATGACTGGATTATGATTATGATTATGTATCCTGCAAAATGCAAAAAGGATGGCATTGCAGCCGGTGATAAATATGTCGCCCACATTCAGGATGGAATTGATAATTATTATTCACATACAAGAAAATAATAATGATGATAACACATTTTGTTTATAATTTGCAACATTCAAAGTGGTCACCCTACTGGTCAAATTACTCCACTGCATTGAAGACATTTCATTGACAAAATAGGATAAACATAATTGTTATGATTATGAATTTATTATCAGTAGTATTGCTCAAGCAATGTTGTGTTTTTTTTATTTTCAAGTGATTACGAATATTATCATTTTTTTGGACAAAACCCTAAAAACACATAAAACCCTCACAAATGCAGGAAAATTATACAAAATAATTGGAATTTGTTGTATAATTTTCAAAATTATCATTATTTTGGTTATTTTTGGTCCTAAGAGCTGTCATCCCAAATCTGTTTTTTGACGTGACAGAAGCAAACAATTTAGCAGGGTCGTTCACATTTCCATTATCTCCCAGTGACTCACGTGGTGGTAACTCCCAATCTGCAAGACAGCCCCGGACACGGCCTGTGCCCCCACTGTCAGCAGACGGTGCTCACCCAGATCGAACGCAAAGCCGGCCTGATGACCTGGCTCATCTGCGGAGGTCTCGCCATCTTCGGGTAAAGCACAGCAAACGCTACCTTTTCTGAGCCCACGGAGGAACCCGACACCGCCTCTCTGCTTTCCTCTCGCCAAGGTGCTTTCTCTGCTGCTGCATACCCTTCTGCGTGGACTCCTGCAAGGACGTGGAGCATCGCTGTCCGAACTGCCACAACGTTGTCTACGTCTACAAGCGGCTATGAAAGGTCTGCCGGATCGGGAGTGGGACGGATGACTTCGTTCTGATTCATTCAAATGTTTGTGATGCTAAGATGTTGGGTGACATGTAACGCTTGGATGTGGCGAGGCGGAAAATCAATCGATGGGAGTAAGTAAGTGATGGAAACTCAGAACACGACGTGTTTTTGTCGGTGTTGTCTCGCATACACGCTTGCAAACGCTGCTTGCAGATATTTTTTTATGTCGCAATTCTTGTGTTTTTTGCAGGGGTGTCCAAAAGTTCTACATTTACACATTCTAAAAATATTTCACATATAGAATATAATAATAAAAAAATATAATTTAACAAGAAAACTAAAAAAACAAACAACACTAAAAATAGAACAAAATGTTAAGAGGAAAAAAGTTGTAATTTTATGAGCATAATGTCATAATACGATGAGAAAAAAATACATTTTAGTCAGATACAGTTTAAATAATAAAGAAAAACCCGATTTAAAAAAAGTTGTAATATTATGACAAAAAAATTATGTTGCAGGAAAAAAGTTGTAATGTTACAAAGATGAAGCACAGGAATATTAAAACGTTTTTGAAAATTTACAAGAAGAAAATGAAGATAGGAAAATTAAAAAGAAAAACAGCTATATTTTTCTTTGACTAATGTAAAAAAAAAATCACAATTCTACTGGAATAAACATGTAATATTATGATGTAATTTTAGTAACATGTAGTTGGAATATTTAAAAAAATATTATGCAAAACAACAAATCAAGTTGTAGTTTTAGAAATAAATTTGGTTGCGGAAAAAGCTGTAGTGTTCCGACAATAAAGTCAAAATATTATGGGAGTAAAGTGGTACTTACCAAAAGAAAAAAAAACAGCGGATATGGAATAAAAAGCTACAGATGTCAAAATACTGAGAAAAATGCCATAATTTTACTAAAATAAATTTGTAATATTATGACAAAAAATGTCATTTAAGTAAGGTGTAGCGAAAGTATTAAAGAAAAAATGTTATGAGAGTAAAGTCACAATTTTACTGAAATAAACTTGTAATATAAGGAAAATAATGTCATTTTAGTAGCATTGAAACAAATATTTTGGTTAAAAAGTTGTAATCTTTGGAATATGGAAATAAAGTAAAAATGTTATATAAAAAGAAAATGTTTGAAGGTTAAGAAGAAAGTGGGAAAACTTCAAAAATGGGGAAAAAAATCACAAAACTGAGATGTGTTTTTTTTTTTTTTTTACCTTATCAGTTATACATGAGTTGTTTTAGAAAATATCAAAGTGGCAAAATCACATCCTCTCATTTTCACTCTGCGGCTCTAGCTGGAAAACGTTTGGACACCCCTGCTTTCAGCATAGCCAACAATTTACTTCCTGTGGTTCACACAACATATTCTAACAGAAAAGAAGGAATGAACGATGGAGTTAGCTCATGCAGTAATGAAAAGAATAAGTACAGGAGTTAAAACGGACAGGAAATGTGCATAAATATTGAATATATGATACAAAGCAAAAGATGTGTGAAGAAAATGTGGGAAAACGCGCTTTGGTGGCCTTTCGTGCAATAAAAACTCAGCAAAACCAAGCGTCGTCTGCAAAATGATCATTGTGCAGAATATCCGACCGTTCAAACACAATTAATTTAGGTTTCATGGCTCGCGTCGCCGTGACGTCATGGCGTGATCTCCGCAACAACTCAGCTGTTCTAATGGTGCGTTCGAGGGTACTCCGGAAATAGCAGGCGCGGCCGTTTATAGCCAACCGTACGACACACTTACCCTAATATTTTTGTTTTGTGTGACAATCAACCCCTCATGTGGACGCGGAGTCAAAATGCAACACAGCAACCACGTTTAAAAGACTTTATCAACGTTAGACGCAATCCATCCATCCTAAATGATACGGAAACTCATTTGTGTGAAGGGGATTTTGAGTCTAGGCGAGTCCGTGGGAAAGCGTTTTTTTGTAGGAGTCCCTGAAGGCATCATGGAACAACGGGGGGAAAAAAAAGAGGAAGAGCTCCACGTCTTCGCCTCCTGCATCTTAGCGGGTCCGGTCCGGTCGCGTAATGGTCTCGGTGTGTCCAGCCCTTCTGAGAAGCGGATAAAGGTGTCCCCAGTGGCGGGGGAACGGGAATAAAAACATCGCTTTTAGACGTAGGAGGGCTGAAAATGGAGCTGGAAGACGGAGTCGTGTACCAGGACGACCCGGGGACATCAGCGATGATGTCTGAGCGGGTATCGGGCCTGGCTAACTCCATTTACCGCGAGTTCGAGCGGCTCATCGGCAAGTACGACGAGGACGTGGTGAAGGAGCTCATGCCGCTGGTGGTGGCCGTCTTGGAGAACCTGGACTCGGTGTTCGCGGAGAACCAGGAGCACGAAGTGGAGCTGGAGCTGCTGAAGGAGGACAACGAGCAGCTCATCACCCAGTACGAGCGGGAGAAGGCGCTTCGGAAGCACGCGGAGGAGGTGAGACCGGCGGAACCGCTCACGAGCCCACCACTGGACGTGCTCGCGCCACTTTAGCTAGCGTTCGTTAGCCTAACTTCCAGCGTAAACAAAGCAGTAGCATGCTAACATGGCAACGCTAGCCACCCGGCACCTTCACGTCATTGGGCTCCTACCACCTGATCTGCGGTTACACCTGTTTGCACATCGTTAGACCGTGAACGCACCACGGCCCACTCCTGTGGGACCACTATGACCAGCGTGACTCAGCATTTCAGGTCCAGCATCGCTCAAGTCGGGGTCCCAAAACAGCAAAAGATGGGGATGTTTCAGTAAGAAACGTAGCTATTGGCTGCCGCAGAAGCCGCTGGTTGACGTCACCGTCTACTTTCCATATTGTTTGCACGTGAGGTAATAAAACGCATGAACTCCCAGGAGAGAGGAGTAAAGTGAGTAAAAACACCTTCATTATGTTAAAGGGGACCTATTCGAGTCCGTTTTGAGCCTTTGTGTTGAGTTGTGGACTCCTGAAGAGCAGCTACACACGATAACCCGAACAGAAAGCTTTCTAGAGCTTCCAGACTCTGCGCCTTTTCTTGCAGTGATTCCTTGGGTTTCCTGCCTCCCGCCCAAATAGTCTGTGTAATTTACTCCACCCCTGGCCGCCCTCCTAAGGCCGAGCCCACTTTGCTGCGATTGGTCACGCTCCCGAGCACACCCGGGGACACCTGCCGAACCCCACTTCCTAATTCTGGCGGGGCAGGAGGTGATAGTAAACTGCGATTTATTTTTTTTATGTATCTTTTTACATCCATTAGCAGCTCCAGCTTTAGACGTAGGATTCAGTGTCTATAAATGGACTATTTCTGTGGTTACGGCCTGGAAAATCTTTCAGGCAATTTAAAAGACAATTTTTATGATTGAAAAGGCTTAATCTAGTCAAAGAATTTTTGAAAAAACACGATAATGGAGTTGCGATTTTGCAAAGGATTACTCCTCTGAGGTCAAGGGGCAGGCTGATGAGGATAATTGGGGGACAAAATAAAATTTCTCTGAAATTACGACATCAACGACTTGCAATATGGCAAAAGTTTGTTGTTCTGTCATGTTGGATTAACGTAAAAGGGAACTATCAGGCACTTTCCCATCCAGTTGACTGTGTACTGGTGCTGACCATGACCAAAATGGACGGTGAAAACGCGCACGCTGCACCACCAGAAACATTAAAAAGCGTAGGAGGTTTTTTGGGCGGCAAATAAAAACTTCCAAGCGTTAATTTTGTACCGGTTAGCCCCGGGACGCTTGCCATAGTGACCCAGAAAACAAACAGGAAGTAACTTTATAGTCTTCCTCAAACAGGAAGAACGCTGGGATTGACACAAAGATGCACCAGCATAAGAGAACGTTTGTTTTCTGCCTTTGAAAACGTATTCACTAATAAATCATTCGGCGGTTTCATGGATAAATACGGCTTATTGTTAGTCCAAAAATATGCCTATTAGAGCAAATTCTGCCTATTTTTTAGCCTAAAGCAAGCGTTTTCAAACATAAATAGCTGAATGAAGGGAAATCCAAATATAAGACCATTCAGAAGAGATGCAAAGACGACGTGATGGTATGCGGTATTTTTCTCCAGGCGTCAGTAATGTTCCTGTAATAGTAGGTGAGACACACAAGCACCAGACCTAACCCACTTGTCAGGGACTGCTCTCTCATCCGAGCAGGCTTCATCAGCTCTTGCTCAAAGACTAGGTGGGAAGGAGACTTGCAGTCGCACCAGATAGGACAGCTTTAATCAGAGAACTTGTGCAAGGTCCAGTGTGTTTATCCTGTAAAGGAGGATTAGTGGTTTTGCCCTTTTGTGGCGTCAAATGACGATGGGCATTTGGGTGGCATCACCCTGGTGATGATGGCCGCGTACCCACCTGAAAGCACGCTTTATTTGGTAGAGGCTAAATGACGGAAGATTTCAGGACGGGATGAAAGGACGGCTTTGTGTGTGGGATGGCAGAGATGGTGTCGCAGACCTCTTTCAAACCATCTGTCTTCTCTTTCATCACTTCCGCTCCGGAAACTCACCCGTCTTGGGTTGCGGACCGAAACTGAGATATCGATACTTGCGATACCAGATACTTCATGCTCGAAAATCAATTCGTACATCAAAATATCGATACTTTCACTACTTCAGTCATTTGAGGTAACGCTTGTCTGAAACTTTTGTCTTTACCATGAAATATTAGCAGGAAAAATAAAGTTTGCATTCTTATAGTAGATCTTTACATTTAATCCATTAATTGAATTTTTTTTTCATGGTTTGAAATTCAATTTTCACATATTTTATATGATTCAGACATTTGTTTTATTAGCATTGCTTAAATTTATTATCAAATTATTAATTGATTTTAGTGAATGATTACATTAATTTATTTAAATGAATGATTACATTATTGAGCTAATAATTTAAATGATGAATTCATCATTGAATTCAAATAATTAATTATTAATCAAACAATACATCATCTGTGGGTGGGTGTTTATGTGTTCTTTATTCATACAATAAGAAATACACTAGTTTCAAAAATTTAACAGACATATCGGGTGAATTTGCACTAAGTATGGGTATCGGATCGGCTGATACCACCCTGAATTTTACGCAGTATCGAAATCAGCCTTGCACTGGAACACGTTTACATAAACACACACAAGCACCAGTCTTATATGGTTCTTATTTTCTCTAATTATGTCTTCTATGTTAGTTATTAGGAGCGTAAAGGTGACTATAGGGGTGTTATTTCTTGTCTAGAGGGCTCTAATGATGTTAAAAAACAGATTTTGGAAGGTCGTAAACAGGTTTTCTGTGCTTTAGCGATGAAAATATTCCATTTAGAAATAAGGAAACCTACTTGACGGACATCAGAGTGAACACTCGCGTTCAGGTTTGACACGATATGCAACATTTCTTTATTTTTCTCCAGCTGCCGCACCTCCTCCTTTTAAAAATGACTGTCTTTGTCTCCGGGCTGCTCGCTGTTTACGTTGGGTCTGTAGCGTGGGAAGAAGGCAGCATGTGTGAGCGGCCCTCGCTGCTTTTACATAACGAGGACGTGATGAAGGAGACGCAGACCGTCTGCCACAGCTTGTCCCGTGGGTCGGGGCGTTTGGGCTGGGGGAGCAGGGACTGAAGAAATGTGACAGGAAAATGAGATGGTCCTGGAAAGGGACGGGGGTATGTTGAGCACAAGGATGTTACTTCCAGGTCATGTGATTCTGTCAGGAAGTGGCAGGAATTGTAGTGTGATGTCATATAGTGTGTCCAAGCGGTGACAGGGGGTCCGGTTGTGGATGAATCCTAAGAATGAAGCCTTCTATTGACGTATTTGAACCTTTTACTTCCTGGAGTGCTCATTGGCTGCTCCGTTACCCAAGATAGATTTCACCCGTCCAATCAGACACACCAGTCTTCTTCCTCATATTTTTTTTTTTTTTAGAAATGAAAGAAAATAAATTGTTATTTAGTTCCTTTTTTCAGTGCACCTGCCAGTCCGCCGTTGCACTTTGGACCAAGAGTTCTAACTGACTTGTTTTTGCTGACTTCTGGGTCTGTAAAATGAATGAATGAATGGATGGATTAATTTAGCAGGATTCTGTACAAGCCACGCTCCCAGTAACCCCTGCACTATCACGGTTAATCGGTTCCGGATCCCATCGTGATCAGTGAATTTCCGCAAAGTAGGAGCCCTTATTTACAAACGGAAAAATGTTTTGGAGTAGGTGTTGTTTAGTATATATTTGAACAAATTGTCTTTAACACAATAGTAATTTATTGACGGTCCCTAGTAAGAACAACCAGGTGTGGGAGCAGCACTTCCCGTGTGAGCTCCCCGCACCATGACAGGGCAGTCCAGGCGCAGTGAGGGGGAACTACTGCTGTAGCTACGGAGCCGAACATCCAGCGTCCAACATGAAACTAACTTCACCACAATCACTTTAGTGAATGTGACAAAGACACCTGTTTTTGGAGAGAAAAAATGAATCTCCTCAATGAACGGTGGCATCCGTAAATTCCGCGGGTGTTTTTCTAGTTCGCTTCACAATTTTGAACTCCGTGTGCGTGTGTGTGTGTGCGCGTGTGTGGGTGTGTGTGCATGAGTAGAAGTTCATTGAGTTTGAGGACACTCATGAACAAGACAAGAAGGACCTGCAGAACCATGTGGACAGAATGGAGTCCCACTCCAGGCAACTGGAACTCAAGATCAAGAACTACGCTGACCAGAGTAAGAGTTGACCAGAGTGCCATATTATTGTTCACATATCTGTAGATATAGATGTTATTTCTCTCACACTCCCACTTTCCATTCGCACGGACGCCCTCTTTGTTGCACATTCCAGGAGGAGGTGTAATTGGATTATAGGATTTGTGTAATTCCCATCCTCGTAATGCGGCACCGCATCACCGCCCGTCTTGTCGCCGTCTGAAAGCATCGTATGGAAATTATGCTCATCATAGAGTCGATGTGTACCACTTTACTGTAATGGTAGGAAGGAGTTATTAAAGCTATGCACCGGGGTGTCCATAGTGCGGCCCGGGGGCCATTTGCGGCCCGTGACTAATTTTATTGGCCTGCGGCACATTGTAAAAATATAATTGCAAACACTAAACACACAAAAAAACAATTTTAGAAGAATACAGTCAAATTTTAAGAGGAAGAAGATGTAATTTATTGGGAAAAAGTGGTCATTTTAAGAAAATAATGTCATATGATGAGGAAAAATAATAAGTAGAAATATTAAAAGATGTTGCAAAATTATGAGAAACGAAAGAAACAAGAAAGTGTGATAAGTTCATGGAAAGGAAAATTATATACTTAAAATGATATAGGAAGAAAGTTGAAATATTTGGAACATTAATAAAAAAATAGCAAAAGAGAGATTTTTCACTGTGTGACCCTCGCTGGAAAAAGTTTGGACACTTCTGGAATAGGCGGTACCTAAACTTTTGAGTTTGCTTTTGAGTTTTGACAAAAATAACTAAAACGCTCCTTGGCTTTTGCAAGTGCTAAATCAATTCCACTGTAAATGTGTCCGTTTTATTTAGTCTTCATCCCTCACCCAGCTCAAGGTTGATCATGCCAGTGTCATTAGTCTTCTCATTTCAGTCCAAGATGGCCGTCCTTGAATTTGACGAGTCACGATGGCAGCACAGAATCGCTCGGATGCGCCGCGCTCGATGCCGAATCACAAAACATGTCAAAATAAACCAGGCGTCCTTTTGCGGCCCATTTCTGTGGCGCTTCAGAAAAATCTGACTGACTATGTTGATGTGTGTATATGTGTGTGTATATATGTATAAATGTATGTATATGTATATATATGTATATGCATGTGTATGTATATATGTGTATATGCATGTGTATGTATATATGTGTATATGCATGTGTATGTATATATGTGTATATGCATGTGTATGTATATATGTGTATATGCATGTGTGTGTATATATGT